>LBNU01008096.1:32234-49066 GCA_014162995.1 Artemisia annua
GTTGGCATAATAGCCGGTACTTTGAATATTGAGGGCAATATTCAATTCTAAATGGGGGGGGGGGAATTCTGGCGAATTTGATCACATGAGTACCTTTTAATGCCCTAAAACCCCCGTTTTGGCCAAAATTTTAAATTTTTTCACCTGGTGGAAGTGCTTTGCACTAACACAATAAATGGTTATCAGTCCACCATGTCTAACCCACATAAGGACTGGCTAATCCAAGAGCAAACGGCTCTAGGTAAAAGATATCTCAAATCCGTTTATGGCTGACAATTTGCCAAAAATTGTAGGGTACTCAACTCACCATATCTTTGATAGTCAAGAGTTGGCTAGCCCGCAAGGTTATGGCTTGTGGTAAAGGCAGTGGAAAACCATAATTGGTAATCAACTCACCAAGATGATGATTTTATTCCATCAAAGAGTTGGCTAGTCCAAAAGCAAATGGCTTTTGGTAAAGACAAATCAAATCCGTTGACAGCTGATGGTTTGCTAAAAATCATATGGTATCAATGTACCATAGTATCATACTAAAACATTGGCTACTCCAGAAGTAATGGCTTTTGGTAAAGAGACATAAAATCCATTAAATTTTCAAAAAGGATTGCTAGGGACTAGCAATAGTTTAGTGTGGGGGATTTGATATGTGTCTAAATACACATATCTTTTACCTTGTTTAACCCACAAAAACGACCAAAAACACCCAAATAGACCATATAATGTACACATATCCTTGGATTGTGTTTTTACGTGTCTCAGGTACAAAAGGATTGAAAACAGATGAAAAACGAGCAAAGTTTACAGAATCGGTAGAATCAGTCCCTGAACTTGCAGAAAATGTCAGAATTGGTCCCTGGAAGATTTATTTTGAAGAAAAGTCAACAACAGTCCCCCAGGAATCAAGAAATGACATTTGTGGTCCTTGGAGTATAAATTTCAACATTTGACAAAAATGGCCCCTCAAGTTTCAATTTTGGCAAAACTACTCCCTGGGAATTTCATTTTTGGAAAATATGCAATTATGGTCCTTGATAAATGAGATATGGCAAGATTGGCCCTTGTGAATACTTTTGGAAGATTGTCAAATTCTACCCCTAATTTTCAGATTGTACACATTTCACCCTTGGGCTTTATTAATTACTAACCAAAAGGACCATATGCAATTTACTTAACCCAACACTAATAAAACAAACCCACCCTTTATAAACCCAAAACCCACCAGGCCCATTCCATTCACTGGCCCAAAAAAACAAAATAATAAACACCCCGTTTAAACAATACCACCCCTCTCCCTCCTTCCCACCTTTCCTGCTCCAAAACCACCTCTGCTAAACCACCCCAACTTGCTTCACCCACTCTACCAAACACCCGCACCTTGTTCCCCTCCACCAACACTACAAACCAAGAGTTATTTAATGCACCTTACCCATTTTACTCAACCCCAACTGATAAAAACAATTTTGGCGCCAAAATCCCTTTTGATGGCTAGGATGAAAAGTAGAGATCCAAGGGCCATTATTAGTGGTGGGAAAGTCAAGGAAACCCTACTTGGTCATTATAAATCATGAAAGAAGGCCAGAAGAGAAGAGTAGTAGTTAATGTAGTTTAGAGAGTAGAGTAGCATATAGACTTAGTTAGTTTGCTAAATTCCAGTGTACTTTTTTAGTCTTAAATTGTAATCTCAAGTTTTTAAATGTATTTGAAAGTTATCTCAATCACAATTTCAGTTATATTGGACGAATTCAGTTTATTACATTTTTAGTGAAATTCTCATGTTAAGCTTAATAGTGTTAAAAGTTGTATTCAGTATTCATTCGAGCTCATTTTAACTTACTTATAAGTTTTCTTAGGCTTTCAAAGCATTTAAATCGCTTATTGGTCAAAATCTAAAAAATACTTAAATATAGGAGAAAATAGTCCATAAATCAAAAAAATCAAGGAAGAAGAAGATTGAAGCAAGGAATATGGTTGATTATGGATTGCTGTGGTGTTAGTGCCTCAAGGGAGGCTATAGGAAGTGTTATTGGCCCTGGTTCACTTGTTCTCAACAATGGCTCAGTTTGTAAGCATAAATCTCTATTTTTGCTTTTTACTATACTATTGCTTATTACTGTTATTTCTATGTTATTTTGTGCTTAGTTGGTGTATGTTAGTAGTTTTATTGCTTAATATTAGGTGTTTGTTCAATTAAATCATAGTGTTGCTCAGTTTTCATTTTCACTGTCAAAGTAGGGTTAATGGTAAAGTGTGAGTATATGTGTTCTTATCTATGTCTTTATGCTTGAATGATCATACATCATCTTACTACTACCTTTTGAACTGGATTCATGGACTGAATCAGAGTTTAGCTTTAAAAATCTCAAAATAGCCTACATAAAGGGGTGTTTGGTAAATGAATGTTCTGTGTGTTCTTTATGTTTTCCAGCCTGGCACTTTGCATTCCTAGCTTGCATTAGATGAATGTTAGTAAGATAAGTCATAATATTGGGTGCTTAAACATCAAAAAGTCAAAATCATGTTTTACTCCTTAATTTTGCGTACTGTGAGGATTTTCAACTAGTATAATCACCTATATAGTTGCATAAGTAGTATAAGTAGCCTAATCTCATCTCATTATAACTTATTACATCATTCTCAGTCATATAGGATCAATCAAAGTTCACCAAAGTCAAAGTTTTCAAGAAATCATGAAAGTCAAAAAAGTTTCAAACAACAGAAAAAGTTTTTGAATTTTCATTTATTCAATTTTCAACAAAATCTGATAAAATTCCGGGATAATGTACTCTTATATATTGTGTACTTAGTGGTATTTTTATTTTAATTTTTAGATTTTTTTACAAGGGTAAATCACCCTTTTTCGGGCTGCAAAACTCGTTGACAGCAAAGTGACAAAAAAAAGCCACTTTCACAAGCTCATTGTGATCTTATCAGTGGGCCCCACAGTGAGTTTTTGGGTTCTGTGAAAAGCCCTTAAGCTCAACTAGTTGGTTCCAGGCCTTATTTGTGTTTATGAGCTTATTTGATAAGCTTATTTGAACCTTCAAAGTGCCTGCAGGGTCTGTTGGTTCACAGTGGATCTTGGATTGCTTATTTGAACCTTGTGGCTTATTCAGTGCTTTTTCTTGAGTGTTTTTGCTTATTATAAGTATATGTAACTTGTTTCCATCTTAATTTATCCTTTGTATTTAGATTATAGCTTATTTTGTAGCTTGTTCATAGTAAAAATCCAAGTTAAGCTTTTTTAAAGCTTAACTGTTGAAAAAAATAAGCTCCACAGAGCTTATTAGTAATCTCTAAAAAGTTTTCCTTTATTAAAGTTGATTATTTTCAGTATTTTAGTGTTTGTGTTTAGTAAAATCCAAAAAGAAAAATAAAATATAAAAAAGTCACAAGCCAGGGTCGAACCTGTGACCTTTTGGCTATTTTGGTAAAAACCACCACGGACCCAAGCACCATCTGGGCCAAGTGTTTATTAGTGTTTTTATTTTCACCAGTTTTATTTATAGTAGTACAAGTCCTATTAAGCTTATATATACTTATTAGCTTATTTATCAGCTTATTTTTAAGCTTTGCACCACTTTTATATTTTTCCTAGGCTTCTTATACTAATAAGTATTTTTAGAAAAAGTTTTAGAATTATTACTTATAGTATTTATTATAATTTAAATTAGTTTAATTAATATTTAAATAGTTTTTAATTAATAATAATTAATTAAATAGTGTAATAAATAATTTTAATTTTCCAATAATTCTCTTTTATTATTTGGGTTCCAAAAATATAATTTTCACATCCGTGGGATTTATTTTGGTCAGAACTCACGTTTTATTTCGTTCCTTTACGTTATTTTAATTTTAACGTACGCGTTTTTAGTTTTTAATCGTTTTTAAACTATTTGGCTTCCCGTAATTGATCTTATAGCTTGTTTAAGCTATTTTGTTTTATATTTCCTTAATTCACTCACTCATACCCTTTTCCGTTCAAAATCACCCGATCACAAGTCGTTTTTGATACCATTCACACCTCGCTGGGACTTAACGACCCGGGGATACACTATATTCCTTGGTGAATTGGCACAATAGGTTTGACTTTAGTTGACCATATCCGTGGTCCATTTTAGTTGACTGTTTGAAGCCAATCAATCATTGACTTGGTCTTTATGTTTAAATTCCTAGCTACGGCGTAAGTGAGAGTGTGAGTTACGCCGTAGCTCTCTTCAGCATAGTAAAATGTGTATCTCTTGAACGTTCTTTCCAATTTCCGCGTCTCTTCAGCTCCTATGCTCATTTGTAACCTGGAAACGAAATATAAAGAAATCAAAGCATATATCCTTATTATCAATACAAATAGTGCGCATATTATGGGGAAATTGACACTTAAATATCAGGATTATTTGATGTCATCAAATACCCCCAACTTGAACTCTACTTGCCCTCAAGTAAACCCTATTAAAATCATTTCTAAAAAGATATCCCCCAAGTAACTCGGGAAATATGAGATTAAAAACTTCCTATGCTAGAATTTACAAAGCCGAACACCTCACGAAATGGGACAAAAACATTCATACTCTCTCTAATCTAAGTGTCAATTTTGGGGTGATCACTCAAAGCACAGTCATAGTATGTATTCTATCATAGGCTTGGCGGTTACACAAATCTCCACCACTAGAGCTAAGGTCAAAACAATTCTCGAAGGCAATATTGGGTGAACAAATATAAGGCTAAGGGTGTAGTTTCGTTACTAACATACCACGGAAAAAGCGACAAAGTCCATCTATACATAACCAGAACGCTGGCCAAGACACCAATGGCTACTCGACAATCACCCAGGCATGATTCACAACTAAATGGTAGGAATAGACATGGGAGTGCACATAATGGGTGAAAAATAAAAATAAGAAGCAAATAGTCTAAGCCTACAACTAAGTCAATACCGTTTACCGTTCATCCAAAGTCCAAGCTTCAAAACTCAAAAACCGGATCATAACAAGTAAATGTGCCATTAGTGGACGTCATGATGGACACATTACTTGGGCTTTATGTTGGTGTAAACACATTACCAACTCAGTTCTTCAAATGTGATCGAAGTGGCCTCCTCGATACTAAATCTCTTAAGCTCATAATCACGGTGCTATACAAGGTTGCACAAATATTACTACTATTTACAAACAGAAATTCACATTTTTTTAAGAACTAAATACAAAAATACAATCACCCCCCCCACTTGAGATGAATCATATATGTGAATTGGGGGGGGGGGGGTCTTCAAATGATCTTCAAAAATATGTCTTCGACGTAGGCGTGGTTCTCGAATTCCTCTACTCAGACCTTGGACTTGGGTAAACAATAACTTCCCAATCATAAACGGAGACTACACGGTATGCTAAGGAGAATAGGTGTATCGAAAAAATATATTATAAGGGTATGAAGTGAAAGGAAAGGCTCAAAAGGGTGTCTCTAGGGGTATCTTGCACTAAAGGTGAGTGCAACAAAAGGGTTTAACACGGGGGTCGAAAAGTCGAGGTGACTAATCGATAAACATACATACATGGGTTATTTTGGGTGATAATCCTAAAATACTGCCTTCTCAAAATATTTCTTCCAAATGTATCAAGCTAACTCGACACATACTCGTCTATGGTCTCGAAATGATGTAAAGGCCAAGTTCTAAAGTTTACAAACTACCGGCACACTCAATATTTGGTGGATTTGGGGTAAACAAGGGGAAATGGATAGGCTAAATCTCACCATAAGAAATCAAGGGATAAAGGTGCTCAGCTGAGGTCTATTCTAGCTAGGTTAGAAAAAACATGTCAAAATTTAAAAAATGGCATAATTTTTCAAAATAAACTAGAAAAATGAGGGCAATAAAGTTCAAGTTATAATTCTACTTCCGTCCCCCCACTTGAAATGTACAAATTCCTTTTTGTACTAAAAATTAAATATATGTGAAGTGAAAGTAGAATTAGAGCGAGAACTCCCCTGAAATTTGCTCCAAAATTGAAAGAAGAACCACGTATAGAATGCGTGCCTTCGTCTTGCCTCCATGAGCAAACTTCAATTTCCTGAAATCATGATACTACCAGAAGCATAAATCTAAACAAAATAAAAAGAAAAACAAAAACAAAACAAATAAAACCTAACCCACTTTCGTAGGAATCACGGTTGCATTTAGCTATGCAACAAGCCTTTTAAACCACTTGGTGTCCCAAGTGGACGAGTGTAGTCTCGTGAGGGTTTATAGTGAACACACCCACAAAGTTCATTTAGTACTAATACAAGGTTATAGTATGTAATTTTTAAAATTGAGAAATCTGTCACAGAGAGTGATTACGGCGTAACCTCATTACTGAGTTACGCCGTAACTAGAGAAACTAGGAGATGCATCAGAATGAAAACGATGGTTATGGCATAACCAATGTTTTGGGTTACGCCATAATTATGGCACAGGTTCTCCACAGTTTCCGGCAAAAGTAAGCTTAACTCGATTCTTCTTGCTCCAATTCCTACAAAATATAAAAACAAACATACCAAACCAAAAACTAAACTATAAAAATGAAAAAGGAAAAAGGATAATGTGGGTTGTCTCCCACAAGAGCACTTTTGTTTATTTAACGAGTCTTTAAGTTACTCAAAGCCACAAGTTATCACGTGGGTGGAGGGGTTAGTGTGCCCTTTCCTTTATCTCAATCTCGGTCATCTTGAGGAAATTTGCCTTGACCCATTCATCTCGACATTGGATCTCGATTTGCTTATTCAAATGAACTTCCCCGAACTTCACTTTAACCCAATCTTCAAAAGATATTCCATGGTAGCCAACTTGCCCTCTCTTGTGTGCATTAAAACATGCCCATTCGTAACGCTTGGCTATATTTACTTCGGGGAACTTTCCTCCGTTACATTTCTTACGAAAAGGATCACATGTAGGCCAAGCTTGGGTTGTTCCTTTTACGTCATTGTAGCCGGTATATAAAAGTGAACTGTCCATTCCACCTTCTCGTTTAAGTTAGATCCCAAGAAATGACTACGAAACCATGTTTCTTTAATTACTTTTGCATCTCCGAAACACCACCAAGTTCTCGCTTCTATCTTTAACTGCCTTAGCTTAATTTGGCCTCCTCCATTACAACGTTCCACAAATGGGTCACATGTTGGAGTGTCAATTTTGCCCCATCTATGCTAGTTGGCATTGGCGTACAACAATGAAGTTTTGTTGTAATTATCAGCGGGCCTTTACCATTACTCCCAGTTTCTAACCTTGGATCCTCTTCATCGCTATCATCCCAAAAAGATCCATCGGTCTCTTAAGATTGGACCTCCTGCTCATATCTTAAACACAAGGGAGTTTTATAATTAAACAAGTCATCGGAGAAATGTTTATATATCATGATTAAAACTATGAACTCACCAGCGTTAGCTGAACTTTTTAGCATGTTTTTCTCAGGTAATTGACGATGAAATTTGTAGAAACTAGAAGAAGGGGGGTTGAATAGTTTCTCCGTTTCTTTTTACTTGTTAAAATGTTTCGCCGTTTTTATGTCCGGTTAATATTCTTTTACAAACTTGTTGAATTTTACTAGTTATGGGTCATATCTATTGAGCTACAAATAAATGTAAACAAGCAAGTAATGTAAAGAGTAAAGGAAAGAGCACAACCAAAGACACGCCGATATTTATAGTGGTTCGGCACGAAGCTCACTCTTCGTCCTACTCCACTCCCCGAGTACCTCACTCGAGAGTTATCAATCACTATATCAACACACTCCTTCAGGCGGAGCAATCCGTACACAAGCTTACACCAAGTTTAACGACACTAAGCGGAATGTCGAGTTCTAATCGTAGCTAGAACCAATCTACTCCAAGGCCCACGTGGCCACACGAACAATCACACTTGTCCTACTTGGATCTTCACCCAATCCAAGCCTTCACACAAAGACACACTTGGATCTTCACCCAATCCAAGCCTTCACATAAAGACACACTTGGATCTTCACCCAATCCAAGCCTTCACACAAAGACTCACTTGAATCCTTTCTCGATCCAATCCTTCACATACCGACTTCACTAAGTCCTAAACTACACACTAGAACTTTCTGTTAGAACCTAAGTTTATCAACGTTTAGTCAAGTCTCGGTTATTTCAGTCATTATAATAGGTTGCTAAAACTTATCTATGTTATTTATGTTATGTATGGAACGTGTAAGTCAATGGACACGTCCAGTGGGCCACAAGCCCAATCGTTTAGAATAAGGAAGGAGAAAGGGAGTGTTGCCCTAGCTCCTCTCCTATAAATAGGAAACTCATGTAAACCTATTTCTTGTTGGTTATTTCAATATCATAAGGAAACTCTTGCACTTTTATTCTTCATATTTGATCTAATCAACCAAACTCTATTTCTCATCTCATTTCTATCATTTCAATACTTGTGTTTACAATATGGTGACCTAACAAGTGGTATCAATCGCTAGAAGAAGGTGTAAATTTTGTTTTTTGTTTCTAACGAACCAAAAAGCTTGTTTTTAACTCATTATTTTTGATAAATTTTTCTACTTTCTTGTTTGTTTCGTGTTTCTATCACATCTTTGTCTTCAAACTTGTGTTACAAACTCAAACAAACAACAAAGTCTCAAACTTTCTCAAAGAAATTTTAAGATTCGTCATTTGTACTAGTTTTCGAGAAAATTCAAATTTTCGAAAAGTGGTTCAAGTTTGCAACTTTCTTTAAGATTTCATCATTTTAAGGTTAGTTGTACAAGAATCTTGGATTAAAAACGCATTTTAAGGTTAGTTGTACAAGAATCTTGGATTAAAAACGTGTTTTTGGCTTGCTTTTTACAAAACACAAAATCTGCCTAGTTTTGACTAGTTATCGAGAACCTTAAACCCCAATCTTTCGAGATCTTTCTTCGTTGCTCCTAAGGTGTTTTCGTTGGTTACTCAGTGCTTTTCTCTCTTGTATAAGAAAGAAAACACTTCGACTCGTTGGATATTTTCGTTATTGTATAATCTCGAAAATTTTGTGAACTTTTTCGAAAAATTTGAATTTTTCGAGATCTTTTTCTAACTTTCGAAATCTTTTGATTTTTGAGATCTTTGAAAAACTTTCNATGAAGCTCACTCTTCGTCCTACTCCACTCCCCGAGTACCACACTCGAGAGTTATCAATCACTATATCAACACACTCCTTCAGGCGGAGCAATCCGTACACAAGCTTACACCAAGTTTAACGACACTAAGCGGAATGTCGAGTTCTAATCGTAGCTAGAACCAATCTACTCCAAGGCCCACGTGGCCACACGAACAATCACACTTGTCCTACTTGGATCTTCACCCAATCCAAGCCTTCACACAAAGACACACTTGGATCTTCACCCAATCCAAGCCTTCACATAAAGACACACTTGGATCTTCACCCAATCCAAACCTTCACACAAAGACACACTTGGATCTTCACCCAATCCAAGCCTTCATACAAAGAATCACTTGAATCCTTTCTCGATCCAATCCTTCACATACCGACTTCACTAAGTCCTAAACTACACACTAGAACTTTCTGTTAGAACCTAAGTTTATCAACGTTTAGTCAAGTCTCGGTTATTTGAGTCATTGTAATAGGTTGCTAAAACTTATCTATGTTATTTATGTTATGTATGGAACGTGTAAGTCAATGGACACGTCCAGTGGGCCACAAGCCCAATCGTTTAGAATAAGGAAGGAGAAACGGAGTGTTGCCCTAGCCCCTCTCCTATAAATAGGAAACTCATGTAAACCTATTTCTTGTTGGTTATTTCAATATCATAAGGAAACTCTTGCACTTTTATTCTTCATATTTGATCTAATCAACCAAACTCTATTTCTCATCTCATTTCTATCATTTCAATACTTGTGTTTACAATATGGTGACCTAACAAGTGGTATCAATCGCTAGAAGAAGGTGTAAATTTTGTTTTTTGTTTCTAACGAACCAAAAAGCTTGTTTTTAACTCATTATTTTTGATAAATTTTTTTACTTTCTTGTTTGTTTCGTGTTTCTATCACATCTTTGTCTTCAAACTTGTGTTACAAACTCAAACAAACAACAAAGGTCTCAAACTTTCTCAAAGAAATTTTAAGATTCGTCATTTGTACTAGTTTTCGAGAAAATTCAAATTTTCGAAAAGTGGTTCAAGTTTGCAAGTTTCTTTAAGATTTCATCATTTTAAGGTTAGTTGTTCAAGAATCTTGGATTAAAAACGTATTTTTGGCTTGCTTTTTACAAAACACAAAATCTGCCTAGTTTTGACTAGTTATCGAGAACCTTAAACCCCAATCTTTCGAGATCTTTCTTCGTTGCTCCTAAGGTGTTTTCGTTGGTTACTCAGTGCTTTTCTCTCTTGTATAAGAAAGAAAACACTTCGACTCGTTGGATATTTTCGTTATTGTATAATCTCGAAAATTTTGTGAACTTTTTCGAAAAAATTGAATTTTTCGAGATCTTTTTCTAACTTTCGAAATCTTTTGATTTTTGAGATCTTTGAAAAACTTTCGAAATATTTTCATAATCTTTCGAGAACTTTGACAAAATCACTAAAATCAAGAATCTCGAAACTTTTGTAAAAATTTCTCGATAAATTTGACTTTTTCGAGAACTTTGGACATTTTCGAGATCTTTGGCATTTTATCGAGATCTTTTGGACTTTGACTGTTTTTCGAGATATTCTTCAACAAAGTTTCGAGAAAACACTTGGGATAGTTTTCGAGAATTGGCATCACACTTATACCTTCTACAAGATCCATTTACACACAAGTCTTTCATCATGTCTCAACCACCGTACTACAACTTTCATCATCAGCAACTCTATCATCAAACACAATTGTTTCGTCAACAACAACAACAATATCAACAACAACAACCTCAACAATCATATCCATATAATCAAATGGTTTCTCAACAACATGTCATGATTCGAAACAAACTCATTGGTTTGACCAAATGTGTGAAGTCATCACTACTCAACAATCAAGATTTGAAGCAGGTTCACTTGACACACCACCCATGCTCACACCCGGTAATTATGCTCAGTGGTCAAGTCGATTCCTAAGATTTCTTGAACTCAAGAAACCACATGGCAAATACATGAGACAAGTTATCAATGAAGGCCCATTTGTAACACCGACTACCCATGTCCCTGGTGATCCTAATGCTAATCCACCCGTACCGGAATCATACAGACCCTATACTGATGCTCAACTTACTGCTGAA
The DNA here is from genome assembly GCA_014162995.1 of Artemisia annua. NCBI lineage: Eukaryota > Viridiplantae > Streptophyta > Magnoliopsida > Asterales > Asteraceae > Artemisia > Artemisia annua. The sequence continues at coordinate 43,474 of LBNU01008096.1, forward strand.
CAACTACTTCACAAAGAAGCTGATGAATATGCCATGATCTACATTCTTCAAGGCATACCTAATCCAATCTTTCGCAGTGTTGATGCTCAGAAAACTGCTAAGGCAATGTGGGAACATGTTCATCTCCTAATGGAAGGAACTCAGTTGAATCAGGAGGACATGGAGTCAAAACTTTACATGGAATACACACATTTCATGATTGAGCCAATGGAATCACTTGAGTCATACTATCACCGCTTCACTAACATCATTAATGACCTCGATAGACACAACATCATCTTACCAAAGATTGCTGTCAACACGAAGTTCTTAGGATGTCTTGGTCCTGATTGGCAGAAGTATGTGACATTTGTTCGACAAGCACGAAACCTTCATGAAACACCATATGGTTTGTTGTATGACTATCTGAAACATCATCAACATGAAGTTGACAATGATCGCGCTCTCAGAGGAAACTACTCACAGCCCCCACCTACAAACTCTTTGGCGCTTGTTGCTCAATCACATGTTCCGGCTCCACCATTACAACACAATGTTTATCATCCAGAACAGGCTTATCACAACAACCCATCTCCGTATTCATCTTATGATTCTTCATCGCACCCTCCTGCAAATCAATTTGCATCATATGACAACAATGACACCTTGTCTACACCACTCACTGCTAATGATGACGATGATGATGAGGACTTCAACAGTCTCAACCAAGGAATTGCACTCATTGCTCGGGCTTTCAGCAAATTCTCAAACAAGTCCAACAATCGTCTTCGTTCATCTTCAAATACAAGGAATCAAGCTGTCATTCACGATGGTCGCGTTGAGATTCAGAATCGCAACAGTAGCAGATTTGGATCGGGTGGTAATATGGGTAACTCTAATTCTGGACAACGGTTTAACAACAATGGAGGATTCAGGAACAATGGTGGTGTCCCTCAGAGAAAGGCAGAGATTGTTGACACAGGGAATACTGAATCGGGGAATACGGTCATCAGATGCTATAACTGCAATGGAATAGGTCACTTGGCAACTGCATGTCCATCACCAAGAACTCAAGGAAGTAAGTATCACAAACAGGCATTACTCCTTGCTCTCAAAGATGAAGCCCGCAGCAACACGAATGCAAATGACAACAGCTTCATGGCTAATGCACATTCTGATGATGACATGGAAGATTTGGAAGCTGCTGTTATGCTGATGGCCAACATGCATGAACTCCACATAAGTGACTCAGGCCCAGTTTATGACACCGATGGTCTTTCTCAGGTAACTGATCTTAACTCATGCCTCATACATGAAATTGCCTCCCCATCTGCATCTGCATCTTACAAGGAACAAGAAGTTCAAAATGATTCATTGTTATCTACACACACGAATACTCAAATGGACACAAAAGTTATATTTGATGATTTTCAAATTAACCCGGTTGTCACATTTGATGATTCGGATAATGAAACTGTAAATGATAACAACGCTCACGTTGAACATTTTGATCCTTCGTCTGGTCCAGATTCAGAAATTCAGTCCCTTCTTATGACTAGTCAATCTCAAAAACATTAAATGTCAAGAGCTTAATGCTAGATTGAAAGAGAGAAATGCATTATTAACTAGGGATATTGAGTGCTATAAATTTCAACTATCAAACACGAAAAAACTGATTCAACGAGAAAAAGGCTTTGAAGCTGCTTTTCTAAAATCTTCTCGTCACAAAAAAGAGTTAGAACACCAAATTGCTAAAATTATGGAGTCTAAATATAACTTAGCTTCTGAACTGGAAAAACAAGCGTTTGAACACAAAAAACAAATTGCACAACTTGAAGCAATCATTTTAAAAACCAAAACGGAGTTGTCAAATTGTCAAGCTGAGTTCACGGAACATAAACGCAAAACCAGAAACAAAGTTAAGTCATACGTTGATGAGATTGTTGAATTGGAACATAAGCTTAAAGAATTTCAAAATGTTGTGTATAAAACTGGTAATTCAGTGACTACTATTCAAAAGTTTTCAGTAACTCGAACAAACAATGGTCACGGCTTTGCAATTGGAAGTGATTCACCATGTTTTTTACGTGTAGCACTCAATGAGATTCCAAAGTTATATAGTGCAGATCATTTCTTTGACGATACTGTTGTTCGTACTGTTGTATATGATTGTGAAGAGGAATATGAAATTGAAGAAGAGAGTCGATCAAAAATGGAAAATGTGACATACAATAAACCTTTTGATTACTCTAAAATGCCTCCAATTACTGATATTTTTACACCGCAAAAAGAGAAATCTGAACAACCATGGTACATTATCAAACCTCAAGAAGTTACTTCTCATGTAGCTCCTGCTAAACCAGTGGTGCAAATAAACGGTCCTTTACCAAATGATAACAAACTTCAAACTCTTCCTACACGTTGTCGTATACTTTAGTATTTCGACACGTTCATGGATAACATTGAACAATTAGGTGAAGCCATTCAACGCAACTCTCAAATAACGGTTTTCACTATTACTACTCCTCATGAGAGAGAAAAACGAGAAGTGTTTCAAAAACAGTTTTTACCTATTGCTCGACATTTGCGTCATTGTGCTAACCACTGGGAACAAGAACTTCAAAAAGAAGTCTCATCTATGATGAATGTGTTTCAAGAAACTGAACAAGCGATTTTAAATCAAAAACGTCAAAATCAATTTTTACAAAAAGAAGCTGATCGACTCTTGGAACATGTTCTTAGTGCTGATATAATTTCTGTGATTATGAATTCTCTTTATTAATCTGGAACTTCTATGCTTGTTGATGATCTCTGTGATGATGTTGAGTTGTTATCTAAACAAATTGAGACATTAAAAGATTAAAACGTTAATCTTCGAAAACACAATGATGATGTGCAAAACAAACTTTCAAATGAGATCTCGAAACTCAACCAAAAGCTTGAATGGTGTCAAAACCAAAGTCTTGATTTCGAACTGGAATTACAAAGTCTTAAAACTTCCACAACTTTTCAAAACGAAAATGAGGAACTAAAAAGTCAAATCTCGAAATATGAAAAGGAAATTGCAGAATTGCAAGAAGTTACAGATTTTTGGCAAAAGAGTCGTGATGAATATTTTTATTCTAACCGAAAACTCGACAGTGAAATTCAAGATAAAATGCACATTATCATTGAGTTGAAAGAGAAAATACGTAAGCTTGAAAAAGGAAAATCTGTCAACACTAATGTAATTGCTCCAGGAATGTACTCATTAGACATAACAAATATAGCACAACACACTAAGAAGTCTAATTTGGATCCTTCCACTTCTACAGGAATAGTTGCCACTCATAGCGTTAGCAGATCCAAGCATAAACGAATGAAATGGAAGAATAGGATTTTGCAAAGTAGAAGAGAGACACTAGAAGCCTCTGAAGTAGAAGAACACCCTAGGACTTTGAATAAGACTCATCCTGCACTAGATTTAGATACTGATTTGGCAAATTGTAATTCTAATCTATGTGTAACGAATGATGAACCTTTAAATGTTTTAAAAGTTGATGCTTCATGTGTGTTTTGCCGTAAGAGTATGTTATCTGGTGACCATTCTAAATGTGTTGCACATTCTCTTTTATCTCGTCTTAAGAAACGTACATTAGGCAGAAAATCTAGGCCCACTAATGCTTCTAAATCTGTGCTAGGACTTATGCCTTGTGTAGTTTCTACGAATGATATAGTCATCCCAGTAGTTGCGAAAAATACCTCTAGGATCATGCGAACTGTTACTGAATTTGATATAAAGAAGGCTAAATCTAGTTGGAATTGGCAACGTTGGTTACAAAGGACACATAACTTTAAACGGATTCCTAAAATTGTTAACATGTGTGCTTCTAACCCAACGGAACCCACAACTTCTTCGGGTTCCACCCTTACCATTGTACCATCGTCGTCTCTTTCATGTGATGCAGGTGGTGCAAATTGTTCTCTGGATTGTTGATAGCGGATGCTCCCGACACATGACAGGCAATCTCAAACTGTTAAGAAACTTTGTCTCAAAGTTCATTGGTATTGTCAGATTCGAGAATGATCATTTCGCTGCAATATGGGGNGAAGTTGCATTCAGGGAGAAAACATGCTTTGTTCGTGATCTACAAGGAAATGATCTCATGTCCGGCACACGTGGAAACAGTCTTTATACAATTTCATTGTCCGACATGACCGCTTCCTCTCCCATTTGTCTACTTTCAAAGGCTGAATCGACAAAATCCTGGTTATGGCACCAACGCATGTCACATCTCAACTTCCGAACTATGACTGATCTTGATCGCCATAAACTAGTTGACGGTCTTCCAAGGTTCCGATATGCAAAAGATCACCTATGTCCCGCTTGTGAACAAGGAAAGAGCAAACGTGCACATCTCACCTCCAAACCAGAACCGAGCACTGATCATGTTCTTCAACTTCTTCATATGGATTTATGTGGACCAATGCAAGTACAAACAATTAATGGGAAACGATACATACTTGTGATAGTCGATGACTTCTCCAAATGGACTTGGGTCTACTTTCTTCGAAGCAAAGATCAAGCTCCATCAATGATAATCACCTTTCTCACGAAAATTCAGGTTCAACTTCGCAACACAGTAAGGATTGTAAGAACAGATAATGGAACTGAATTCAAGAATCAAACTCTTCGTGCATACTTTGAGAAAGTTGGAATTGAACATCAAACATCAATTGCACGGACTCCCGAACAAAATGGAGTGGTTGAAAGACGCAACAGGACGTTAGTGGAAGCCGCACGAACGATGCTCATTAATGCTGAATTACCAGATTATCTTTGGGCAGAAGCCGTCTCTACCGCATGTTACACCCAAAATCGTTGTATGATCAATAAACGTCACAAAGTCACACCGTATGAAATTGTTCACAAACGAAAGCCTAAAATACAACACTTTCATGTATTTGGATCTCTTTGTTATCCGAATAATGATCGTGATGATCTTGGAATGCTTAAGGCAAAGGCTGACGTCGGTATCTTCATTGGATATTGTGAAAACTCCAAAGGTTTTAGAATCTACAACCGTCGTACTAGAGAGATTCAGGAGACTATCCATGCTAATTTCAATGAGCTCACAGAGATGGCTTCTGAGCAAAACAGCTTAGGACCCGCAACCAACCGTCTAAACTTTCCAGATTTTTCAGCTGAACCGTTGTCACTAACTCGTCGAGAATTGGAAACATTGTTTTCTCCTTTGTTCGATGATTCATTTGAGACACGTGCACCAGATGTATCCACTAGTTCCGCTGCTCAACCTGATAATATTCAAGTACCTGATACAACGGTTACTACAACTACAAAAGTAACACCCGATGCACCCCCAACTGAATCACCAACAATAGAAGAACAAACCGCTTCCAACACCGACAACCCAACTAAAGATCTGAACCAACAACAAGTACCCGAACCTGCAAATTATGATCTAAATGCGTTCTTCAATCCGTTTGCTCCGACTCTGAACCTTTCTGATATTGCTGAGTCGTCAACACGCAACTTGGAACCAACTAATATGCAGCAGTTTCATAACCCTCACCCTTCAACACATCATTGGACTCGTGACCATCCAATTGTCAA
>LBNU01008097.1:23205-38620 GCA_014162995.1 Artemisia annua
GTCAACTTTATTTTTAGTCCAAGTTTATTTTGAGTCGTGTCTTATTTTCTTCTCTTCTTTTCTTATTTCTTTTACAAGTCGAGTAAGACTTTTTATTTCACCTCATCGTTTATCGAGTGAGGCTCTTATTTTCTTAAATCTTAAACGTTATGCTGTCGAATTTTCTTTAAAATCTTTTTAGTGTCTTTTACTTATTAAGTCTTTCGTCTTTTCATTTTAGTCTTACCTTTTATTGCTTTAAACGTTTTACAAGTCTTTAAATTTCTTAATCGCTTTAAGTTTTTAATATGAGTCTCGAGTAGTTTTAAAACGTGTTTGCTTTGGGATTCGAGTTTGTGAGTTTAGTGAGAGTGTTAAACGTTTGTGATAAGTAATCGAAAGATTGCTTAGACGTGTGAGCTAATTATTCGAAGACGAAATCTTTGAACGATTGATTCACTCGTCTTGAGTTAATATCTTTTCAAAAGATTAATCAACAACTAATCTCGAGAAAGGAGAATAACTCGTTGCAAACTTTTACCTCAAGCTTGATAAACTTATTCGCGTCGCTTTGCAAACACATTGTCTTTTAAATTCATTTACCGTTTTATTTACTTATCGCTTTCATTTACCGCTTTCTTTAGTCATTTTATTCATGCAACTTTACTTGTTTTCTTATTTCATGTCGTTTTACCGCTTTCCTTTACTTTAATTTGTCGTTGTAGTATAGACAAAACCAAAACCTTCTTTTTTAACCAATTCATCACACATAGCTCATGGTCTTGAGTGACGAGATCCATATTCAACCCTCGTTGGGACAACGATACCTAGTGGTTCTTGCTTTCATAGCTAGTTCTGCGACGATCAATACCACTTGTTAGGTCACCATATTAGTAAACACAAGTATTCAAATGAAAGAAATGAGATGAGAAATAGACTTGGTTGATTAAGATCAATATGAAAGATGAAAGAACAAGAGTTTCCTTAAGATATGAAATTAACCAACAATATTAAAGAGTTACATAGTGTCCTATTTATAGGAGAGGGATAGGGCAACACTCTCTTCCTTCCCTATCTTCTATGTCGTGGGCTTTTAAGGCTCATTGGACACTTATTGGACTCGTCTTATAACCATACGAGTATTAAGCTAAAACGTAAATAAAAGTGATAATACTAGCAACCTATTACATTTATTGAAATGACCGAGACTTGACTGAATAGTTGAAAACTATGATCCTAACATGATGTTCAGTCACGGTCATTTGAGGTTGCTGGACGTCTTCGTACTTTGACTTTTGTTGTGGCATTCATGGCTTTAGACGTCCTCAAAGATGATTATGTAGAAATGATTCCTTGTTCTTAGTTCTTAACAATCTCCCCAGATAGAATGGGTGTTCATTGTTCTTTGTTGTTGAAGAGATAGTGATCAATCTGATGTAGTAATCTGCCATTCGTCACATTCTTTGACTCCAGTGGATCTGCATCATTCCGACATGCTCATACATCTTTGACTGTTGAAACTTTCATAAGTGAGGAGCTCTCTTTTCATATGTGAAGATTCTTTATGTTGACGTATAATCCTTCTTTAGACGGTGTTGCACTTAAGATCGTTTGTCTTTATCACTTTGTAGATTCTTTTGGCATGGAATCTACCTTTGGCATTCATGTTGCTTCGATCTTTCATGAGAGCTTTCTGAGATGTAAGTATGAGAATGTGGAAGCCGGTGTTCATGATGGTCATTGTACCTGAAATGAAACAGTTAGCAATAAAACATCCGGTACTTACAGGTTTGGAGTTAGAATTCGTCAACAGCATAGTGTGAAGACTCATTCTAATCCTTACCAAGGCCGTTCCTAATCGGATACCCCCTAGAGGGCTTACACAGACATGCATACGCACACCCACGATTAGGAGTCGTTGGAGATCACCCCACGACTGTAGACCGTTTGAAACCATCAAAAACACTAAGCGTAAACCACAAGGAAACACCGAAGTGACCTGCTGTCAGGGCTGTTTGATGTTGACCCTGGCAGGATTTCCGTTCAATCATTCGAGAAATACCTAAGTAAATCCCTCATAAACGTTCAAGGCAGATTGCTAAGATCTGCGAAGGACTCGATAATTTACACTTAGTGTCCATTGATGCAAGACACTTAGTGTAGAAGATTTTTGTGTTCCTAAGAGATCTTTTATGTTATCTCGTGGCTCTAGACTCGATAAGTGCACATTTGGTTTCATATGCGGAGGCATGGAGCAGAGGGCCTCCTGTTTCAATATCAACCATCTCTAATAGACGATCGATAGATTACACTGGTTCCCTGTGAGAATGAAACAAACATCTTTTGAGAGATGCCTGAGTGGCTAAGAAGGTTTAGGTACATTGCGTCACTGGGTCCATGACGTCTTTTATCTTCAATACCGGTGTCGCCTTAGCAACGACCAGTAGCATATGAATTGAACCCGGTGTCTGACCTATGGTTGATAAAATGGAGGGCTATTTCTTTTCACCCTTTTCATTCATTTTCTTTTTAATTCTTCAACCCATTCTTTCTCCTTTCATTCTTTTCTCCTTTTGTTATATCATACCTAAGGACTTCTAATTTCTAACTATTGGTGATGTCCTTGGGTAGATCCCTCCGGTTTAGGCGGATCATAGGACGGTTTTTCCTATCCTTAGTCACCTTGTAACTTCATAACTATCCTATTGATGCCTTTAAACCAAATCATTAAAAATCTCTCAAAGTGTGTAAGAGTGTAAAACTTTTTGTTAACACTTTGAGGTTTTGGATTTTATATGAAATACTCCCCGTCAACATATACTCATGATTATTTTCAGAAATTTGCATATGTGGAAAGAGTTGGCACTTTTTGAATTGATCCACTCTTAATAGTCATGTACCCGAGGGACACGTTTACATTGCTTAGTTAAAGGGATACATTATCAGCTTTTAGGTGATAACTAGCCCTAATAACTAACTTGATGTTGTTAACATTTCTAAAAGGAAGTTAGACCCGTCAAAGTAAACAACTAGAAAGAGTTTCTCGAAACGGTACTTTCTACTCGGATAAATCCTTTCGAATTCAGACATTTGTTGTTTCGTCAATTCGTGGGTCAATTCTGAGTGAAGCTCGTACGAGATAATACTTTTTGACATCATATTTTAATCACTTTCTTTTTCTCCCCCTCAAAAATAGCATATCAAATGTTGTTTTTGTAAACGATTTTGATTAAAATATGCCTTTTTGAGTCTTATGGGGAGAGATCAACAAGATTTGAAGATTTAAGAACGATGTTTTGTTTCAAGTACTCCCCCTCAACAAGTGATTATTTATTGAGGTGTAATACTTGTCTTTTGAGCAGATTTGAAAAATACTAAAAGGTTTGATTAAATCTACTCAAAAGTAAGAAGCTTTCGCTCCTTATATTAGGATTGTGGCATTGATGCATACCACGGGGTCCTTTCATTACAAAGTGCGGGTTGTACACTGTTATTTGTGCACAAGCCTTAATAATTACAAATCAAACAATATTAGAAACATATTGAAATTTTTGTACCAGAAGTATGGGAGCGGAGCTAAGCATCGAAGACTGTGAACTTTGGATCAGGTCGGCGAAATGTCAAGACCGGAAACGATGGTCGAACACCAATATAGCTTTCCAACCTTCTGATCTGTTGTCGTCGATATAGCCTTTCTTCAATCGTATGGACAAAGTTTCTGATCATTCGGCGTCCATTAGCTTTCCACCTCGTTGGTCTTCCCTCTTTCAGCCTTTTCTTTTCATCCTCCAACCTTTCTGCTAGCCCATTACGAACTCGTTGAAGTGTGACATCACAAAACTTAGGAATCTCATCGAACCGCATGAAATGAATATTGTTTTTGCTGTTGAGGTATGTGATTCCAAATGCCGGTTGTTGTACGAGAGAGTATTGTGACATCCCAGTGATTTCAGGAATCAGGAGTTGTGGTTCAGTAAGGTTGATGGTGTTCTGATAACTTTCTACTCCCAGCTGAAGATCTTCCACCCTTTCTTGAACAATTAATCGTCTGATGTGAAGTAGGAGAGATGCGATGAAGTTGTACTGTGTGTCTTGTTCAAAGTTGAGTAGCTTTCCTTGAACTTTCAGTAGATACATATCTTCAATGTCGTTCAGGTTCAAATCAGGGAAGTCTGCTTCACAAAACTTGTACTTCTTCTCGTCTGTTCTCTTGACGATTATTTCTTTCATGAAGGCGTAGTTGAATTTCTTCTCTTCCAAGATCTCCAATACAGCAACAATACGCTGTGAGTTCTTCACATTTTCACTCGACTTTAGATGAAGTCTGTGTGTATAGCCGAGCCTTCGTCTTTCAGGCCAATGTTGAATTCCCAGAAGAGCGTCTTTGTTGTATTCGACAACTGATTTGCAGTAGATTGGTGCGAGCTCTTCAATGTCTGGCAATTCATATCGGGCAGCTGGAATAGACAATGTGAGTGAAGATGCATATCGCTCCTTGGAGGTCTCATGGGCAGTCTGGAGGTATCGAAAGTCATTATTGAAGAAGCGTCTGAATGGGATCTTTGGTTTTTCTGGAAAGCCAAGTAGTGGTAGAGGTTTTGTCCAGTCGGTGAAGTAGGGTTTCTTCGTTTCAGTATCGACATTAGATTCAGGGTTAAGCCAGTCGAACGAGCCAGATAGTGCACAGGCTATGTTCTCCATGTGGTAGTCCAATTCAATCTTGTTTCCTGATCTTTTCTTGAGGAAATCCATGGCTTCACGATTGATCCGCTTTAGCTCAGACTTTGACAACCTTTCAACTTGAAGGCCCGACATAATACTCTGAGTCATCTGCAAAGTATTACCCGGTAGTGGTTCGTCAGCCTCAAGTGGTGGTTGTGCCTTGATCATAGTAGTCAGCCAATCAGAGTCACGAGCTTCGTCCACATTAAGCCAAGAGAATTGAGTTGTCTGTTGTTTCTGCTTCTTAGTCCTTGAAGACCTTTTCTTCTCTTTAGTTTTGGTAGTGTCAGATGGACCGGCTTGAAATGAAGGAATTTCTGATTCAGGTATCGCTGTTTCGTTTCCTTCCTGAGTATCTAGCTGTTGAAGCTCGAAGGGTTCCTCTGATTGCTTTGGTGCTGACCTGGATGCTGGAGTTCTTTGTCTGGAAGGAGGAGCCTTAGAGGTCTTGCGGGGCTGGTGAGATGAAGATGGTTTGTCTGACTTCCTTGATTTCTTGCTTTTCGGATCAGAGTCAGGGTTATCATCTTGCCTGGGTCGTTTGTGTTGTCCAGCATCCACTTTGCAAGATTCTTTTGAGGCAATAGCTTGAAGAGCCTCAAACATTGTTGCTTCATCAGGTGTTTTCTGCTCCTTGTTCCTCAATTTTGCAGATAACAAGTCTCGAAGTTGTTCGATATGAAGTTGTTCGGGTGTTGGTGGAGGCTTGTCAGTTTGGAGGTAGAATGGAGTAGATTGAAGCATTCTTTCAATGGTTTGTTTGATTCTGTTGTTCAACGTTGTGTGAATCGGCTCAATAAGTGAAGACACAGCTGGCATGACAGTTGCAGCGAGATTTTCATTCAGATATTCAGTTGTGTAATTCTGGATCATCTCGTCCATGTCAGCTTGTAGTAGCTTGTTAGCAAGCTCACTATTATCCTGGATATTTGGAGAGCTTTCGAACTTGGTCCTTTAGATCTCCGGATGGCTGTTGTGTCTGTTTCCTCTTCTTCCTTGCCAGATCTAGAGCTTTCTTGATCCGCTTTGATGCTGTCAAAGCTGCTTTGCCTCCCTTTTTCTTCTTGTCGGATTTGTCTTTGCGTGTTTTCTTGGCTGCTGGTGGTGGTGAGTTATGTGATGATGAACATGAAGATGACTTGTGATGTGGTTCTGATGGAGGAGGTGAGGGATCCCTTGGAGGTGAGTGCGGGGGACTATCGATGAGTTCATCAGTGTCGAAGTGTTCTTCTTCTTGATCGAGTCCACGAAGCAATCTATCCGTCTCTTCTTTAGCTTTCCTCTGTATTTCCTCCTTCTTCTTAAGTTCGTCTTCAATATGAACTTGAGCAACAAATTCTGGAGTGATGAGCTCAGTTTGTTCTTTTACAACATCTTCCTGTGTAGTTTCCGTCATTATTTTGTCATGTTGTACGGTTTCGGTTTGTGGAGCTACAGTGCTGCTTGAGCCAACCTCGAGTTCTTGAAGATTGAACGGTGTCAGATGAGGTTGTGGATGTTGAAGATTTAGAAGCATAGCTTCCCTGAGGTCTTTCTCCTCCTGCTTCTTTACAGCCCTGGTGTCAACGATGATACTTTTGAGTTTCCGCTTGTCAACCAGTGGCTCTGCAGTTGGTTCATCTTCTGCTTCTTCATCATGTGCAGCATCACTGGGTTCATTAATGGCAATTCCCGTGCCTTTTCTTTGTTCTTTCTCAGCAGTTTCCTTGCTTAATTGTTTAGTCAGTGCAAGCCCTAGAAACTCTTCTTCTTCATCAAGTTTTCCTTCTTGGTCATCTAGAGCCCTTGAACTTCTTATATAGTCTGCTTCGTCATCAGATTCGGTGCCGAACTCAGAGTCGGTTTCCGTTTCGGATGATGAAGCTGACGGTTCATCCCGAGGAATCAGCTTCGGTGCAGCTTTCCTTTTTGGTTTGGTGGGTGGCTTTTGAGAAGGCTTTGGTGGTTTGGAAGTTGTAGTACTGCTCGAGCTACCAGATTTGGCACCCCTTCTGCTTCGAGTACGAACAATAGAAGCTGGTTCATCTTCTTTCTCCGTGACACCAACTTTCTCTTCCCTGAATGCTTTGTCGTAGATCTTGAAATTCTGAGTCTTTCTGATCTCATCATCCAAGAAGTGATCTGGAATTCTCATGCCTTTGGTTCTTGGAGTAAACCTGATAGATTTGACAAAGGAGATCTTTGGATCTTCATTCATTGCTTCTCTTGGTTCAGTCCTGTCTAGCAACCTCTTGAGGAATTCTGGTGTCTTCTCAATCAAGTATGCTATAAGTAGTTTGGTGAATCTGATGAAGGGTATCACTGTTCTATCACGATCCGTGTGAATGTGATGAAGCAGATCCCTCATTATTGGTGCTGCAAAGTTGATCGGAGTCATAGTCATCATTCCCCAAAATACTTGCATGTGTTCCAGCCTCGGATGCTCATGACCACTCCTTCTTCCTGAAATGGATCTGACAATCAGCATGTAGAAGGTTCTCCATGGTTGAGGCAGATATTTGACATTGAACTTTGACAGGAGTGTGAGTGATTCATTGTCAGGAATGTCATATCCAAGATCAATGAAGTAGTCCAGGATTTCCAGTTCAGACAGCATGGGATGATATTCATCATAAGTTGGTAGCATGAGTGCTGCACGAAGAGTATCGTAATCAATGTTGTATTCTTTGCGTTCCAGCTTGACAGTGAAAGATCTGTCGTCCAAGTTGGCCTTAGCAGAATGCCAGAACTGATGGATGTAGAAGGTTGGTACTGATGCTGATTTGGTGAGCAGTGGCTTGCATGGATGAGCCAGAAGAATATTCTTAACAATCTTGCATGTGTCATCTGGTATGCTCAGTTTGTTGAAGTCGATGCGAAGATTGTTCTGGTCAAACTTGACGTTGTAGTCTGAAGGGAGGAATTCACCAAGTGTGAGTAGTGGGAGGTTCTGTTGTTGTTGTGGAGCTGATTCAGATTGTTGAGCCATTTGTGTTCTGAAAGTGTCATGTCATGAAATCAAACATCCAGATACGTTAGTTATTAGTCCGAGTTCACGTTTGATATTCAAAGACATATTTGATGCAATCATGGTTTTTAGTTAATTAACGTGTGATTAGTGACGGTATTATTATTTAACATGTAACATAGATGATTACAGCATATAAGTTATATGGTGACATGTTAATTAACACTACACAATCACAAGTAAACTAACGTTCTCACAATATACATATACATGAGAATTCATTCATGATACAAGTTTTCGAAATTTTACAAACATATGAATACTCAATAAGTATGATGTACATGATCTCGATAATATGTCCAACAAAGTTTTCGAAAGCTATCACAAACAAAGATCTCGAAAGTTTTGTGGACAAAAAGATTTCGAAAAATTTCCAAGGAAAGATTTCGAAAAAGTTACTGTTCACAAAAGATTTCGATAACTTCATAGTAAAAGATTTCGAAAAACTTCTGTTCACATTTTCTCGATAATGTCTGAAAAGATCTCGAAACTGTGTTTTCTCGAAAACTTTAATGAGATATTTCGAAATCTTCCAAGATTTTCTCGAAAGAGAAAAGATCTCGAAAATTTTGAAAGATCTCGAAAAAGTTTTTGAGAAAAGATTTCGAAAAATTTTCTCGAAAAATTTTCTCGAAAAATTCTTATACAAGAATTTTTCGAAATCTTTGAAGTCGTACGTTTTTGTGAGAATTTCTTGTATCTTTTGAATGAAGCCTGTATTTAGATTGATAAACAACAGTTAGAATCACAAATAGGCAACTCATAAAAGATTTCGAAAGACAACGAGACATGAAATTATCTAGAACTTTATTCACAAGAAATCATGAGGTGAAAACATACAATAACATCAATTAACACCTATTAGAACACATCTAGACAGTTTAATTAGGCCCTAGAACACACAAACGAAAAGCCCTAAATTTCAACATGAACCCTAATTTATCTAGATCATGCATACTGATGTTATGGTACAATTAACTAGCATAGGCATGTTCTAAACACATAAACAAGTAAATCCCACCAATAATATCAACAAAAACATTAACCAAACACAAAACCCTTTTACGACTTAAACCCTAATTTTCGAAAACAATTCTAACGTGAAAACTGTTGTGATTAGGCAATAGGGATATGATTATATTATGTTTAAACACAAAAGCCCTATTATTTCTATCCCTAAAACACAGTTATACGTAAGACTTGTGATTATCGAAAACCCTAGTTCTATAATTCTAAATTACACGAAATCTAGCCATTTAAAATCAAATTGTTTGAAAACCATATCTTAGAATAGCTTAAAGAACATGAATTCACTTACGGTTTAGAGATCAAGAACACGGATTAAGAGATTGATTTTGAGCCGTGAGATGAAAGGGGGTGTTTGTTTTCAGATTTTGATATTGTGAAGAAATAAAAACGGGGGGTGTTTGTTTTGTTTAAACTTAGTGAAAGTTTTTAGCACATTGGCAAATTTGGTCCCTTAACTACTAACTTAACCAAATAACATGTCCTAATGACTTAATTTAACAGTTAATTGTAACAACAGTTAATGGTAAGCTAATAAACAAATAAAATGAAGAAAGAAGTGATACGAGATAACCTTTAACGTTCCACCATTGCAAAGAAACATCATAACATCAAAGAAATATGCAAGTACACATGTTTGCACAAGATTTCGAATTTTGAAGAACATTTTCTCCCCCTCAACACTTGGTGTGAAAATATTGAAATTTTGATAAACCAAAGTGTTGACGAAGATTGTGTACGAGCATTTTTAAAAAACATAAGAAATTGTAAAATCTTTTTGGATTTTTTGATTTTTTGATTTTGTATTTTGTTTTTGTAAAATATTTACAAAGATATTTTTGGTATTTGACTCGTTTAATTGTTTTCAAGAAAAGATTTAAAATCATCCGGAGTCAAACACCGCACACCAATCCGGTGAACTAGCTCAGTAAACCTTCCCGGTGGTAGTGGTTTTGTGAACAAGTCTGCGAGTTGGTATTCTGTACCCACAAAATATAACTCAATTGTACCCTTTTCAACATGCTCCTTGATGAAGTGATAACGGAGATCAATGTGCTTAGACTTAGAATGCAGAACCGTGTTGCACGAGATCGCTATCGCACTTTTCGAGTCACAGTACATCGGAATCTTGTTGAATAAGTAACCGTAGTCCATTAGTTGTGTACGCATCCAAATGACTTGTGCACAGCAGGCAGACATGGCAACATATTCAGCTTCTGTTGACGATAGTGATGTGCAATCCTGCTTCTTTGATTGCCAAGACACGAGTTTATCTCCTAGAAACTGCAAACCACCAGAAGTACTTTTGCGTGTATCCATACATCCTGCATGATCAGCGTCTGAAAAAGCTATTAGTTCAAAACCGGAATCCTTCGGATACCAGATCCCCAAATTAATGGTTCCCTTTACGTATCAAAGGATTCTCTTAGCCTCATTGAGGTAACGTTCAGTTGGACTGGACTGATAGCGAGAGCACATAAATACAGCAAATACAATATCCGGTCTACTAGCGGTGAGATACATCAGTGACCCAATGATACTTCGGTACTTTGTAGGGTCAACTGGTTTCCCATTTGGATCCGCGTCTAACTTAGTTGTGTTAGCCATAGGAGTATTGTAAGTATCACAACAGGTCATTCCATGTTTCTTAATTATCTCAAGAGCGTATTTGGACTGATTTAGGAAAATTCCACGGGGAGACTGATGAACTTGTAGTCCCAAAAGGAACGTAAGTTCACCCATCATAGACATTTCAAAATTTTGTTTCATTAATCTGGCAAAAGCGTTTGAGTACTTTTTGTTTGTAGAGCCAAAAATAATGTCGTCGACGTATATTTGCACAATTAAAATATCTTCCCCGTGTTTTTGAATAAACAAAGTTGGATCTAGTAAACCTTTTGCAAAAGAATTAGCAAGCAAGAAAGCAGTAAGTTTATCATACCACGCCCTGGGGGCTTGTTTGAGACCATAAAGACCCTTCTTAAGTCGGTAGACATGATTTGGGTGCTCTGGGTCGACAAATCCCTCTGGCTGACTAATGTATGCCTCCTCACGTAGTTGACCGTTCAGAAATGCAGTTTTCACATCCATTTGATAAACGACCATGTTTTTGTGAGCAGCGTATGCTAAGAATATTCGAACAGCTTCGAGTCTAGCCACTGGTGCAAAAGATTCCTCAAAGTCAATTCCTTCCTCTTGAGTATATCCTTTAGCTACCAAACGTGATTTGTTGCGAATAACATTGCCTTCTGCGTCCAACTTGTTTTTCCATATCCATTTTAGCCCAATGACATTAAATCCATCCGGTCGTTCAACTAATTCCCAATCTTCAAGACGTTTGAATTGGTTGAATTCTTCTTGCATTGATTCAATCCAGTTGTCGTAAGTGAGAGCTTCTTCAATGTTTTTCGGTTCTTCATGACAAACTGTTAGAGCATAAATGCAATGTTCGGCATCGGAATGAAGTTTTTTGTCTAGTCATAACTGGAGCTGTTGGATGACCAATAATGTTGACAATTGGATGGTCACGAGTCCAATGATGTGTTGAAGGGTAAGGGTTATGAAACTGTTGTGTCGTTAATGAGCATCGTTCGTGCGGCTTCCACTAATGTCCTGTTGTGTCTTTCGACCACTCCATTTTGTTCGGGAGTCCGTGCAATTGATGTTTGATGTTCAATTCCAACTTTCTCAAAGTATGCACGAAGAGTTTGATTCTTGAATGCAGTTCCATTGTCTGTCCTTACAATTCTTACTGTGTTGCGAAGTTGAACCTGAATTTTCGTGAGAAAGGTAATTATCATTGATGGAGCTTGATCTTTGCTTCGAAGAAAGTAGAACCAAGTCCATTTGGAGAAGTCATCGACTATCACAAGTATGTATCGTTTCCCATTAATCGTTTATTCTCGCATTGGTCCACATAAATCCATATGAAGAAGTTGAAGAACATGATCAGTGCTCGGTTCAGGTTTGGTGGTGAAATGTGCACGTTTGCTCTTTCCTTGTTCACAAGCGGGACATAGGTGATCTTTTGTATATCGGAACCTTGGAAGACCGTCAACTAGTTTATGGCGAGCAAGATCAGTCATAGTTCGGAAGTTGAGATGTGACATGCGTTGGTGCCATAACCAGGATTTTGTCGATTCAGCCTTTGAAAGTAGACAAATGGGAGAGGAAGCGGTCATGTCGGACATTGAGATTGTATAAAGACTGTTTCCACGTTTGCCGGACATGAGATCATTTCCTTGTAGATCACGAACAAAGCATGTTTTCTCCCTGAATGCAACTTCCAGATCACCATCACAAAATTGACCAACTGAAAATAGATTGTGACCAAGGCCTTCAACATAATAAACACGACTAATTTCGATATTCCCACTGACATAGTCCCCATAGCCCATAATTGCAGCGAAATGATCATTCCCGAATCTGACAGTACCAATGAACTTTGAGACAAAGTTTTTAAGCAGTTTGAGATTGCCTGTCATGTGTCGGGAGCATCCGCTATCAACAATCCAGAGAACAATTTGCACCACCTGCATCACATGAAAGAGACGACGATGGTACAAGGGTAAGGGTGGAACCCGATGAAGTTGTGGGTTCCGTTGGGTTAGAAGCACACATGTTAACAATTTTAGGAATCCATTTAAAGCTATGTGTCCTTTGTAACCAACGTTGCCAATTCCAACTAGATTTAGCCTTTTTTAAATCAAATTCAGTGACAGTTGGCATGATCCTAGAGGTATTTTTCGCAACTACTGGGTTGACTATATCATTCTTAGAAACTACACAGGGCATACGTCCTAGCACAGATTTAGAAGCATTAGTGGGCCTAGATTTTCAGCCTAATGTACGTTTCTTAAGACAAGATAAAAGAGAATTTGCAACACATTTGGAATGATCACCAGATAACATACTTTTACGACAAAACACACATGAAGCATCAACTTTTAAAACATTCAAAGGTTCATCATTCGTTTCACATAGATTAGGATTACAATTTGCCAAATCATTATCTAAATCTAGTGCAGGATGAGTCTTATTCAAAGTACTAGGGTGTTCTTCTACTTCAGAGGCTTCTAGTGTCTCTCTTCTACGTTACAAAATCCTATTCTTCCTTTTCATTCATTTATGCTTGGATCTGCTAACGCTATGAGTGGCAACTATTCCTGTAGAAGTGGAAGGATCCAAATTAGACTTCTTAGTGTGTTGTGCTATATTTGTTATGTCTAATGAGTACATTCCTGGAGCAATTACATTAGTGTTGACAGATTTTCCTTTTTCAAGCTTACGTATTTTCTCTTTCAACTCAATGATAATGTGCATTTTATCTTGAATTTCACTGTCGAGTTTTCGGTTAGAATAAAAATATTCATCACGACTCTTTTGCCAAAAATCTGTAACTTCTTGCAATTCTGCAATTTCCTTTTCATATTTCGAGATTTGACTTTTTAGTTCCTCGTTTTCGTTTTGAAAAGTTGTGGAAGTTTTAAGACTTTGTAATTCCAGTTCGAAATCAAGACTTTGGTTTTGACACCATTCAAGCTTTTTGTTGAGTTGAGAAATCTCATTTGAAAGTTTGTTTTGCACATCATCATTGTGTTTTCGGAGATTAACGTTTTCATCTTTTAATGTCTCAATTTGTTTAGATAACAACTCAACATCATCACAGTGATCATCAACAAGCATAGAAGTACCAGATTCATAAAGAGAATTCATAATCACAGAAATTATATCAGCACTAAGAACATGTTCCAAGAGTCGATCAGCTTCTTTTTGTAAAAATTGATTTTGACGTTTTTGATTTAAAATCGCTTGTTCAGTTTCTTGAAACACATTCATCATAGATGAGACTTCTTTTTGAAGTTCCTGTTCCCAGTGGTGAGCACAATGACGCAAATGTCGTGCAATTGGTAAAAACTGTTTTTGAAACACTTCTCGTTTTTCTCTCTCATGAGGAGTAGTAATAGTAAAAACCGTTATTTGAGAGTTGCGTTCAATGGCTTCATCTAATTGTTCAATGTTATCCATGAACGTGTCGAAATACTGAAGTATACGACAACGTGTAGGAAGAGTTTGAAGTTTGTTATCATTTGGTAAAGGACCGTTTATTTGCACCACTGGTTTAGCAGGAGCTACATGAGAAGTAACTTCTTGAGGTTTGATAATGTACCATGGTTGTTCAGATTTCTCTTTTTGCGGTGTGAAAATATCAGTAATTGGAGGCATTTTAGAGTAATCAAAAGGTTTATTGTATGTCACATTTTCCATTTTTGATCGACTCTCTTCTTCAATTTCATATTCCTCTTCACAATCATATACAACAGTACGAACAACAGTATCGTCAAAGAGATGATCTGCACTATATAACTTTGGAATCTCATTGAGTGCTACACGTAAAAAACATGGTGAATCACTTCCAATTGCAAAGCCGTGACCATTGTTTGTTCGAGTTACTGAAAACTTTTGAATAGTAGTCACTGAATTACCAGTTTTATACACAACATTTTGAAATTCTTTAAGCTTGTGTTCCAATTCAACAATCTCATCAACGTATGACTTAACTTTCTTTCTTGTTTTTTGTTTATGTTCCGTGAACTCAGCTTGACAATTTGACAACTCCGTTTTGGTTTTTAAAATTATTGCTTCAAGTTGTGCAATTTGTTTTTTGTGTTCAAACGCTTGTTTTTCCAGCTCAGAAGCTAAGTCATTTTTAGACTCCATAATTTTAGCAATTTGGTGTTCTAACTCTTTTTCGTGACGAGAAGATTTTAGAAAAGCAGCTTCAAAGCCATTTTCCCGTTGAATCAGTTTTTCTGCATTTGACAGTTGAAATTTATAGCACTCAATATCCCTAGTTAATGATGCATTTTTCTCTTTCAATCTAGCATTAAGCTCTTGACATTTAACGTTTTGAGACTGACTAATCATAAGAAGGGACTGAATTTCTGAATCTTGACTAGACGAAGGATCAAAATGTTCAACGTGAGCATTGTTATCATTGACAGTTTCAGTATCCGAATCATCAAATGTGACAACCAGGTTAATTTGAAAATCATCAAATATAACCTTTGTGTCCATTTGAGTATTCGTGTGTGTAGATAACAATGAATCATTTTGAAATTCTTGTTCCTTGTAAGATTCAGATGCAGATGGGGAGGCAATTTCATGTATGAGGCATGAGTTAAGATCAGTTACCTGAGAAAGACCATCCGTGTCATATACTGGGCCTGAGTCACTTATGTGGAGTTCATGCATGTTGGCCATCAGCATAACAGCAGCTTCCAAATCTTCCATGTCATCATCATATTGTGCATTAGCCATGAAGCTGTTGTCATTTTCATTCGTGTTGCTGCGGGCTTCATCTTTGAGAGCAAGGAGTAAAGCCTGTTTGTGATACTTGCTTCCTTGAGTTCTCGGTGATGGACATGCAGTTGCCAAGTGACCTATTCCATTGCAGTTATAGCATCTGATGACTGTATTCCCTGATTCAGTATTCCCTGTGTCAACAATCTCTGCCTTTCTCTGAGGGAAACCACCATTGTTCCTGAATCCTCCATTGTTGTTAAACCGTTGTCCAGAATTAGAGTTACTAATATTACCACCCGATCCAAATCTGTTACAGTTGCGATTCTGAATCTTAACGCGACCATCGTGAATGACAGCTTGATTCCTTGTATTTGA
>LBNU01008097.1:41487-56895 GCA_014162995.1 Artemisia annua
GGGGGTCATTTAAGCCCTAATCCGTAATTATTTGATCAAATATTGCCCTAAATCGTTCCTTTTGTCATCTTAGGTACTTTGGAGAGAAAATTTGGAAAAGAAGGTATTTTTGACGTTTTTGAAGCATAAAAGTGAAGAAAACGACAAAGTCCCAAAATCATGCTGAAAATTGTACCTGACGGCCTCACGCTTTACGAGGTGACAGCGTCACTCTTTGACAAAGAGGTGGATATGAGATTACACGAGACGCTCGAGAAAGTTTTTGTGAAATAACCCGTGAAGGCGTCACGCTTTGTGACGCCTAGGCCGTCACGCTTTGTGACGCCTAGGCCGTCACGTTATAACCTAAAGAGAGACGGCCCAGGGAGAATTAAAGGGGGACGACGTCAAGAATGGATCTGAGCAATCCGAGAAGGGTTTTGGCAGCGAGGTGACAGCGTCACATGCTAAAATGTGACGCCGTCAGATTGTAAAATCTATATATAGATTTTTAATTTTCATTCATTAGGTGTGTAACTTTTGGGAGAACTTTAGGGATAAACCCTTGGTCGGATTTTACTGTATTTTCAAGGGTTTTTCACCCTTGAATCATTCATGCTTAATTAAAGATAAGTCTCCTTTCAAATCAATCAATATGTCTATGTGTTGCTTGATTATATCTTACTAGCAGGGGACCCGCGCGATGCGGCGGTGGGTAACCTGAAATTAAAATTTTGGCGAGCAACGTTTTCTAGCTATATGCGTTTTGTGACAATAATTTTACAAATACCGAGATTTTAAGTAAAAAAAATCTATTTTTACATGTCATTCGTCAAACCTTTTGTGTCTTTTACATTTCCGCTGCTATACTTTGTTTATTTTTCCGCTGCAAACTCTATTTACTTTTCCGCTGCTATTTTATATAAAGAGTACTTGTACTCTAAATGGTTTATAAATCGAATGATATGTTTTGGTCACATTTTAAACGTCCCGAGTTGTGGTCGTTTACTATAAATGTGCCTGGTTTCTATTTTCGTAATACCCCCAGCACTGTAGCTGCCATATTTGAGTTGGGGGTGTTACATGTATCCCCGTGAAATTAGTCATTTTGTCTCATAAACCCCAAAAATTACATCTTTTCAAGTGTAACCATCAACCAATAATTCTACCAAAAGTTTAGCCACATTTAACTTAATAAAAATTACACTCACTCATCAGTTAAACTTCGGCCCATATTGTTTGTTATAAGAGTTCTAGCCCACATAACATATTGAAAAGAATACGGCCCATGTTTATAATCCAACCCATCTCAAACCCGATCCACTACCAATACCTACAATTACGGATATAAATAACTACTAACCCTAGTAGTCATCACTTGTAACCCTAAATTACACATATACAACCGCCACCCATTCTCTTATCTCCTCTCACCTATTCGCTGCTCCCATCTAATCGATACAAAATAATTCATCACATCTCAGTTTCATTCTTTAACAATCTAACCTCAAAGCACTTGTCACTTCATCTCCCATCATCAATTGTATATTAGACCCAATGATTTAAACATCAAAAACACAACCGCGCCCAGCCTAACCGTGACCTATTCTACTTTTGTAGCACGTTTTTCGAATCAGGAAGATGTTAAAGAGTCTTCAAGGATCCTTTGGAGGGTCTAAGGTAGGTTTCTACAGGGGTTGTTTTTGTTTTCTTGTTTCAACCGAACATAAGAGGGATGGAAACTTAGGTTTTTGTTCTATCTTTTGAATTCGAATATTGACAGAAGCCAAGCTTCGAATAGATCGATGATGAGTTGTGTTCTTAAAATCTTTTAAAGATATGTTATACACCCATTGTAACACAATCTGAGATCTTTAGTTTGTTTTTTAATTTTGTATACGAGACTTGATGTGATGTTTGGGATTTTGTTGATGTTGTTGTAGACATGATGAGATGGGATATAGAATAGTAACGGGTGTATTGTTGGTTGGTGTTATTTGTTGTTTGGTTCTGGTCTTACTCACGTACTTCATCTTCATTTCTTTTTCATTTTTTTATGGACCAATGAAGATTGTGACAGATCTGAGGTCTACTTTCCGTACTCGCTAAGCTGAGTTTAAGCGAGTATAGTTTGGCCTAATGAAACTCGCTAAAGGACCTTACTCGCTACACGATAAGGTGACAAAAGGCTTACTCGCCAGACTTGCTTACTCGCAATCCAAACTCGCAATTCCTTGCTAATACTCGCTAAAAAACTGAAAGCAGCCCAAACTCGCTGAACCTTCGCAAACTCGCTAAACCCTAGAACTCTCTAATCAGCCACAAAACATTCACGGATTGGTAAAAAGCCATTAAAGGATGATGTATTAGATAAAAAGCTTATGACTTTTTTGACCATTTGGATACAATATTTTTCAGAAACTGTTAACCGTGAAAGATAAGAAAATAAATTTTCAGATCTGAAAAGTACGGGTAAAAACATTTCAAAAACCGTGAAAGGAACCACAAAAAATCTATAAAGTAAGCAACCTATCTCTGATACCAATGTTAGGATCGTGTTTTATGGTTGATTTATGTGAGTCGGGAGGTCGGGGATTGTGGAAGTAAAGAGAGGCCATATTTAGAGAGAGAAACTAGAGAGAGAAGGGAAAACTAGTGATTTTATTGATAATAAGAAAAGTAAAATACACATACAAGTCTCACCCCTCCATGGAAGTATGGAGGGGGTATTTATAGGCTAACAAACACACAACTTTACAATAATGATGCTTCTAGTCCATGTGTTTGTGCCTTACAAGATAGTAAATGTAATCCCGTAAATGTCATTCCATTTACGTGTTAGGATGATTCCTAACAAAAAGCACTCATTGTTGGTGCTTGGGTGTGTACCGGTAGTTTATAGATTCTAGAACTTGCGTTAGTGACCATCCCAAATCCACAAGTGAGACTACATTCGTGTAGTTAGATTTACTACATGAAAAGAGGCATTAGGATAACTTTTTTTACACCCGTATTATAATTACATTGACTTCATTGGTCAAGTAATTCTCCCACACCTTTGCGATGTACTCATTTTTATTACACGATACCCCTAGTACACCCCTCAGAGCCTATCTTTTCGCTTCTAACTTTAAGCATCTTACTTAAGGAAGAATTTGTTTACAATCCACCCCAAATGTACACCCAAATCGCCTTAGCCTACCTTGTTTGCACTCATCTTTAGTGCATTATTGTTACAACATTTGTTTAAACCCTTAGTTAATTGTCTTATTGATTACATGGTTGCTAAGTCGAGTCATATCCTTGTACATATTGTTTTGGGACGATTGGGACTCATGGGTAAAGTACTAATGTAATGGAGTAATGGGGAAGAAGTCAATTATTACCCCCATATGTGCGTTAATATTTTAAAGTACTCCAAGTTTTTCAATTATCTTAATTCGAGTCATTAGAATAGTTAATTGTAAAGTATGTAAAAGTTCAAGTGTAAGGGGAGAACCGAGGCCCCTATGATGTATTATTTTGGATGGTAGGGCAAGAGTATATGAAAAAAAAATTGAAAAACAAGAAAAACAAAAAAAAATTGGAAAAAGAAAAGTAGAAAAAACATAAAGACTACCATCCCGTTTCATTTTATCTTTACTTATGTTTTTATTATTTTCTTTTTAGCTTAACTCGAGTCGAGTCTTGGCTTAGCAACGCCGCATTGTGCATGTATTTGATCAAGATAATTAACTCGCCACCACTAAAAATACCCTTTATTCCAACAAAACCGTGTTTATCATATCCCTACATCTAACGTTACAACCCTTGAAAAGCCCTCTTTGATAGTTTATCTTAGGTGCTCACGCCTAGTGGAGGAGGTTTTTGATCCTTTCCCAAGCCTATAGTAATCTATTTGCTATGACAGGTAGTGAGTAATATTTCTTCCATTTCCATTTAGTTATATAGGTTTATAACACCCGAGAGATGAGAGTATCCAAACAGTATTTGTGAGGTGCTAGTATATGATTTTCGTGCTTGTCATGACTAGGGTGGAATAACTATTTGTTGTAATTACTTTTATATCAGTGTTAAATGACCCCTAGCTTATATTTTGATTGGAATAAAAGCGCATTTGCTTGAGGACAAGCAAATCTCAAGTGTAAGGGATTTGATGAGGCGAAAAGTGTTACGCTTTTAGGGGGTCATTTAAGCCCTAATCCGTAATTANCACAGATATGTATGAACGGGTTCTGACCCGTCAGAGCACGCAGCCTATGAGATTGAAGATAATAGAGTTTGGTTGATTAGAGTCAAATATTGATCAGATACAGTGAAAATGTGCCAGATACCTGATGCATTTATGCGCCGATGACCATAACCAACTAGAGTACAGCATTACACTGTGTCGCTTATTTATTACTGGTTGAGTCACGAGCCTTGCCCTCACTAAGACACTCACTTTGACGGCTTCTTCCTTCTCTAACTACCTTCTCACAACTGCGTCGTATACTGTAGCGCTCCATAGTGTTAAGGACGAGTTTACCTAATCGTGCTCTGACTCGTTCTAAACAGTATATAACATTGGTATCCTTCTCCTTTAGATCATAACTTAGCATTCTATAGAAGGTTCAGCATTAACGTTATCATTGGAAATCATGACCGACGACTGGAATCCTAGTGAGTTAAAACTTAGGTTCTAACATTGAATCAAGTAAACATTGAATGTGACTTTCTTTGCGCCTCTATATATATATATTACTTTTGATCGCCTGAGCTCCCACATAACCTTACATCAACATAAATGATAGCCAACGATAACCGAAAACCAACGCGATAGACCAGATTTTCCAGCCAACTTTGTAGGGTTGTATCTCTTTTAAGTTGAATTCTAATGCAAGATCCCCTCTAGCGGTACCTAGATCTAGGTGTCTTAACGCCCCCACTCCCTTCAAGTTTCGTATCTATAGAATTCCAATGTAACGAAATCGAATATCAATTCTCTCTATAGTTGCAAGAAACGACTAACCAAAATACGTTTATTCTTTATATCATCTTTTAGCTTTTAACAAATGTGAGGATTCCTTCTCTCTCTCCGAACCAAGGGCTTTTTATACCAATTTTGGACAATAGTTATTTCAACATAATCTTAGTATTTGTGCTCTTGAGTGCATTCTTCACCTTTTATGCCTACCCCAAATTCGCTCAACCGCCACGAGCTTCACAATGCCAACAATCCTCGCACCCCACCCCCCTCCGAATCATAAACGATATGATCCAAAAGCCTGCAAAGACCAATATAGATAAGAATTTTACAGAAAAACAAAATTATCTCTAAAAACGCACATCAATACCTAAAATGATTGACCATCAATAAGCAACGCCTAACTATAGTGATCACATCTCGGCCATCCTCATTACTTTTTTTGAATATCTCTCCATCTATATATTGCTACTCATCTAATCAAAGGAGCTCTAAATGACCATCCTTTAATAGTCCAGTTAATCATCAGCCTATTTTTTTTTGCGGTTCATAATCAGTTAACTCTATATGTGTCCGAGTAGCATTCGCGGTCTCATAAGATAACCTCCATCATCAGTAACCATAGGAATGGTACGTTTTTTGATACTACTTGGATGATGCCGTAGTGCGTCTCAAGAGAGCCGTCGGCAACCCGCTTTTTAGAAGGTTTGTTTAGATGCCTATCCGTAATTTACTCTTTATGGAGAATCGCGGGTTAACCGGCTTCTTCATAGCTCTCATAACACTCCGCGGTCAATCCTTTGTTTGTACGAATTCTTTACGGGGACTGAGTCTTTTGGGAGAGCGAGATATCTTGGAACAAAGAAGGCGGAGCTATTTCCTGGGCGCTCATATATTCGACTTATATATGTTAGAAGTTGGAAGAAAACTAGCATAACGAACAGAAACTCCGAGTGTTTACGGAAGTAAGTGCCTGAAGAGTAAAATGTCTATGTTGAACCTGACGGCCTCTCGCGGCACCACGTGTATATCAGGCAGCGGTTGACGACCGACATGCTCATCTTGATAGATGATTGTAGTTAAACGTATTGCAAAGATACGCGTGGAACCCATCGTGTAGAGTAACGGCTCTACGACGGGTTCTGACGGAATATTTTGCAATTTATGTTTTCTGATAATATCGAGTCAACCCCGAATCGATATGGTCGTCGCTGTTCACCGGCTCTTGTGATCCGTCCGAAGGCTCGCGCAACGCACGCTTTCTTCGTGTACGCTGCGGGGACCCTCGTACGTCACGTTGAGAACCTCAGCGGAAACCTGAGACGGCCCACGGGGAGGAATTAAAGGGAAAACGACGTCCTATTGGAATGGATCTTGAGCGTAACGTCGCCCAGAGAAGTCGCGGTATTATTCCGGCTAGTCGAGGTGGCGTTGACACGCCACTACGTTCTGCATGAAATCGTCAGATCCTGTACGTTCTTATCACCGTCTCACAGACGGGTTGTATTCGAAATATAATCTTATATAGCGTAAGTCTACTCGAGTCCGGAACCCTTTTTCGATAGCCTAAAACGTCATAAATGATTTAATACGTTTCAATAATCCATTGTTCGAGGAGCGTCTACGGCTAAGATCAACTTTCGGTGACGAGAACGTTTAGGATTAGTTCGTTAGACCTTTCTTAGGTCGAGTCGCGTACTTGGTACTGTATGTTCGTATCTCTACCTTTCACCCTTCTGAGGGTTTCATCTCTATTTGCGATAAATAATTAACTATGCCCGTAGATAAACTCCTTATGTCAAATCATATACTAATATGTCGTCCAGGAGTGATGCCTCTTGTACGTAGTCTTATATATCGTGTATGTTCCGGATGCTGCCCGTATCGATCCAGATCGCGGAGGGCGGGACTTGTTGCTAGCGAGCAACAAGCGTGCGGTGGGAATAACCTGCAGAATTTCGATGCTCAATTTTCTTGGGCGAACAAGGCGTTTCTTTAGTCTAATAATCGACCTTATTCTTGTGAGTAACAATTTTACACACGCCGAGTCATGAACCTTAACACTACGGAAAAACCCGCGATATTGTTTCTTGCTCATCGTCAAGGTATAAGACAGAAACCATATAATCAATAACAAACAAATAAAAGGAAAATAAAAACGGCTATATACATCGAAAAAAAATTGTTACGCGAGGGTGGAGCGTGCACATAGCGGAAACCTTTAATAATATCGTAGCTATAATACGACAGAACATCGGTAATGTGGAACTTGTAAAAATATATGTGTTCGTAAGCTCTACGACAGATGCTGTAACCTCACTATCTATTTGCTGACAAAGTAAACTGTTCAGATTATCGCGTCATGAGCAACAACACTTATATAAATACATTGCTGCATAACAACACTTTAAAAGATACTCCAGCGAGAAAGCTCATTAGCTAGATAAAATCTACGTTCGAGATTCGCGCGAATCAATTTTTCGTTAAACCCCTCACGATCGTACTTAGACCAAAAACCCCTTATATATGCCTAGCTCTACGTCAAGTCCTTTAGAGTATTCCGAAACGTTCTTTCTAAGTTAGTCTGCTAAACAGACGGTTTGGAAACCTCGGAATATATTAACACGACAATCTGCAAGATCTCGGATTCCAGGAGTGTCACCTAACCTAAATTGGTTCGATCAGCTCTACGTCGAGTTCGCGCAACCATTGTTCGTAGCTCTACGCCGGATTCAGCGGAACCTTGTTCGTAGCTCTACGTCGAGTTCGCAGAACCTTGTTCGTAGCTTACGTCAAGGTCGCAAAACCTTTTTCTATCCCTACTACGACGGTTTCGCGATTCACTTGCCGTAAATCACGTGGAGCCAACCTCCTCTCCATATACCTAAATATTTAAGAACCTCTACTCGATCAATAACGGCTTCCCATTCCCCATAGAAAAGCATCTACGGCAAGGCATATTCAATCTTTCCAACCGTTTATAACTCCTTAATAACAACACGAAAACATCAAATAAAATCCACCGTTATATCTCCATGGGCAGTCACCACATCTAAAATAGGCTCGTCTTCCTACATATCAAAAACAGGCAAGGCATCATAATGAACATTTTTTCCATCTCCTTATCACAAACGCAGACCATCAACCTTCTTATTTCAACCGTGAACCGAAGCACACTATATTCGTCAAGATCCTTCCTTAAAAGAGTCTTGGGTAGGTTGTTTGTTGTTGTCCTCTTATTACGTTCTCAAGATCTAATGATGGTTATAGCTCTTATATTCTTGTTTAAAACCCAAACTTATTCTATGTAGTATATCGATTGGTCCGATAACGAGAAAGACTGAGATTGTTCTTTCTTGTGATTTTCATGTCTCGATTGTTTGATAAGGAAGCTAGATTAATTGTGTAGTGTTGACTGTGGTTTCTTTCCTTTATTTTCATTTCATGGCTTAAACGGCTGGTAATGTAGACAGTAACTAGGATGGTGATTATCTTGTTATGGAGTTTGGATTTGTAAGATGATTGTTGACATTTAGTTGTAAAGTTTTTACTGTCTGAAGTCATTTAGTAAAAATTGTTCACCTTTTTTTTTTCATTTTGACACTGGATTTAGATGTTATGTTTTGGAAGGTTAATATTTGTGGAAGCTTAATTTGATTGTACACTGCGGTAAATGGTTGTTTATTTTATGAGAATGGTAAATTAAATATGGTATAATTATATGTGTGGAATAAGTACTTTTTTAGTTATCTTTGTGCTCTAATAGTGTAAAACAATGTTGTGATATTTGTATTTTTAATATAAACGAGTGTCTCGAATGAATAACTATGTTAATAGGGCATGTAATGTTGTTCATATAATTTTGTCTTAAAATGACACCGAACGCTTGTGTTTTGTTGTACACAATATGCTTACTTTTGTTTGGTAATTCTGAAAATTAGGTGCATTAAAGTGTGTAAATCATGCATTAATTTCTTGTAAATCCTGAAAATTTTAGAGAGACGATGTGCTCGCATGCATTATATATGTGTATAGATGCCTTGTCTTTAGCTTTAACAGCAGGGACAGGTTCTCTTGTGTCTGCATAGATCTAGATGAAACCTAACTATTGAATTAGTTGCTGTTGGTTTTTATTGATTGTTAGGTGGGTGATGTCGATTTAGCTTAAAGAAAACTAGCTAACATCCTATAGCGGTAACTTGCTTGAACGTCTTACAGAAACATGAAATCGGATGTGTACTACGATTATATGTGGTTGTATTTAATGCATAAGCGACATTCATGATCTCAGTTTGGAGCTTATAGTCGAGCTCCGACAATAAGAAGTGAAGTAGCGAGGCTATAAAGTTCGGGAGATTCGTACACTGGCCCACCTCCACGAATGGTTTAAAAAGGAAAAAAATTTAAACAACCCGTCATCCAAACAATTATAACAAACCAATTAACCGGTAAAAGATAGCTAGGGAGTAAGGAAATCTAAGTAAACACACTTCTCTCCATATAAGTTTCACAACCAATTTACTTTTCTTGTTATTTTATTTTATTTGCATTAGTAGATATTTGGGTTAGTTGTCTTGCAACTAATTCCAACCACTCTTCCAAATACCCGAGATTTTACTTGCTTTCATAGAAATAAAAATACAAAAAGAATCATCCCCGGTACTTGCCACTACACTATATGATGAGGCGAAAAGTGTTACGCTTTTTTTTTGAACGAAAAGTGTTACGCTTTTAGGGGGTCATTTAAGCCCTAATCCATAATTATTTGATCAAATATTGCCTTAAATCGTTCCTTTTGTCATTTTAGGTACTTTGGAGAGGAAATCTGGAAAAGGAAGCATTTTGGACGTTTTTGGAGCATAAAAGTGAAGAAAACGACAAAGTCTCAAAACCAAGCTGAAAACAGTACCTGACGGCGTCACTCTTTACGAGGTGACGGCGTCACGCTTTGACAAAGAGGTGGATGATTTTTACACTAGACGCCCCAGAAAGATTTTGGAAGAATTACACGTGACGGCGTCCCGTGTAAATAGGAGTAGGCTGTCACGTTATAGCTCAAAGGGAGACGGCCCAGAGACATTTAAAGGGGGCAGGCGTCAAGAGTAGATCTGAGCAATCCGAGAGAGTTTTTGCAGCGAGGTGACGGCGTCACTTTAAAACGTGACGCCGTCAGATTGTAAAATCTATTTATATTCTTCTAATTTTCATTCATTAGGTGTGCAACTTTTGGGAGAACTTTAGGGATAAACCCTAGTTCGTAAAACACTGTATTTTCAGGGGTTTTTCACCCTTGAGACCTTGATGTTCAATTAAAGATAAGTCTCCTTTCAAATCAATCAATATGTCTATGTGTTGTTTGATTATATCTTATGCTTGTCTTTACTTTAACATGCTAGGCTAGGTTTTTCTTGTGTTTGCTTGGATCTAATGAAACCTGGCTATTGATTACATGTTGTTGGTTTGTTTGTGATTGTTATGGATGGGTGAAGTCGATGTTAGGCTTAAGAAAACTGGCTAACATCCTATACAGTAACTTGCTTGAACATCTTAAGAAACATGAATCGGATGTGTACTACGATTATATGGTTGTATTTAATGAATAAGCGAATTCTACTGATCCCATGTTAGGAGCTTTTAGTCGGCTTGACATAGGAGTGAAGTAGGAGCTTATAGAGTTAGGGAAGATCGTACACGGCCCTACGAATGATTTAAAGGAATACAACCCGTCATCCACATAATTACAATAAACCAATTAACTGGTAAAAGATAGCTAGGGAGTAAAGAAATCTAAGTAAACACATTTTTCTCTCATATAAGTTTCACAACAATTTACTTTTTCTAGTTATTTTATTTTATTTGCATAATTAGTTATTTGGGTTAGTTGACTAGCAACTAATTCCGCCCACTCTTCCAATACCCGAGATTTTTACTTGCTTTCATTAAATATAAAAATACAAAAAGTATCATCCCTCAACCCTTAGACCTAAATTAGAGTAGTTTTCAATCCTAACGACACTATTCCCTGAGAGAACGATCAATCCCCCGGTACTTGCCACTTCACTATACTACATCGGTCAGGTACACTGCCTGGTGGGGGTTGTAAGCTTCTCAAGATCCCTTGAGAGGTAAAACCTAATTGCTAAGGTTGCAAAACCCACACATCACTATATACATCGTTCAGGTACACTGCCTGGTGGGGGTTGCAAGCTTCTCAAGATCCCTTGAGAGGTAAAACCTACTGCGAAGGTTTCAAAACCCACGCATCAAGTTTTTGGCGCCGCTGTCGGGGAATAGTTATTGCTTTGGTTGAAATTTATTTTACTTAGGTCTACTCATTAGATTCTGTTCTAGTGAGATTTTTATTTTATTTTTCTAGTTTTTCTTTAGTCTATCTTATTCTTTGTGCTTTTGTTCGTAGAACTTCTTCATGAGTAACATTGATCGTTTGATTCCTGTTATTCGTGTTTTCCGTCGTAGGAATTTCCAATTACCCAACCTGCCCCCTATTGTTGAAAACGAAAACCCACCAAATCTGTCACCCGATCATCACTTTTACAACAATTCTGATATGGATGAATCTGACCAAGACACCGACCATGAAAATGGCCCTTTTTATTATTCGTCGGATTCCGATAAGGACCTAGGCGGTGGGGAAGTGATAGATGATCCTTGGGGAGAAGAGGGAGCTAAACCTCTCATGTATGTTGACCCTAGAACAAGGATTGAGAAAGATAGTTTGTTTAATATGCAATTTCCTTGTAAAATTGGATTTAGAAGCTTTGACGCCTATCTTAACTCATTTTTACCAATGAACATAATTTCACGTACTGAATACAATAAAATCATGGTAAATGGGTTAGAATATCAAGGAGATAATATTGTTGCTAGGGCTAAGATATTGCACGTTTTTGTAGGAAACTTTACCTATCAAGTGGACTTTATGATTATGGAAGATCAAGGAGAATTTGTTGATAGTAGCTTTGCCTAAGTTGTGTTTGGGAAACCCTTCAAAAGGCTAACCAAGTTAGATCAGAAACTGAATGAAGGGTTAATTACATTCTCAGACGGGGATGAGGATTTTGTTTACCAAATGCCCCGTGCACACCCTGGGTTTAAGGATTTCTCTACTGAGAGATGCAATAGGCTTCCTCCTCATAGCATATTAAGTGAAAACGATATAAGAAAAGGGCTCAAATATGCTCATGAAAAGAACAAGAGGTATTATCGCGGATGTTTAGAGCTAAGTGATGGCTATAAGAAGGATGAGGGAACTATTAGGTGGCTCACACTTGGATACATGAGCATTAGTGACACTAGGTGACCGTGACTTTGAGTCTAGCTACAAGACTCGTTAATAAAGAAAAGCGCTTCTTGGGAGGCAACCCAAGCTTTATTTGTTTTGTCTGTTTGTTGGATTTGTTTCCGTATGTATGCTTTATTTTTATTGCCAACAATTCATGTTTCAAATTAAATTGTGAAAATGCTTTTTTTTGTTTTTAACTTCGTCTTAACTACATATAAAGGTATTTTGCAAAAGATAAGTGTAAGGGAAATCTAAATTTTTTTATAAGAACGAATTGGACATGAATTGTAACAATATAAAATGAACATACATATTAGTATTTGCTTGAGTCAAATGCTTGTATCGAGTCATAAGGAAATTTTGCAGGATTCCAGGAATTAAGGTATTTTTTTTTCCAGAAATTTTCCGGAAACTACATAAGAATTCTGTCAGATCAGTTCTGACGGCGTCAGTCTTTACAACCTGACGGCGTCAGGTACTGATTCCAGAAAAAGTTTTTAAAATTAAGTTTTTCTGCCGGAATATGAAATTTACTGCATCTTTAACTCCAGGAATCTATAAACTTTCATTCCACAAGCATTATATCCTATATAGATTTTGCCGCCGATTTTACGCAAGGTTTGCCTAGATTGTTTTCTCAGGTTTAACAGGTTATATTGGACAAGAAGATGAACATGGAATCAAGTTCGTGACATCAAGTTTTTGGCGTTGCTTTAAGCTTGAAGCTTTTACATCATCTTGGAAGAAGATCTAACCATGTTACCACACGATCCACATCAAACGAATCAGGGGAGTATTTGTTTCATTCTTTCATTCTCTTTACTTTTACATCTTTTATGTGAATATTGGGGACAATGTTCGGTTTAAGTGTAAATGAAGACACCTTAGAAAATGCAATTACGCTTGATTTTTGTTTGTTTAATGGTAGATGTGTAACAAAACTGAGAGAAATATTTGTTAGGGCAATTTTAGCTCCAAATTTAAAATTTTTTACAACTTATAGGAGTGAAACTTTAGGTATAATAAGCGTCTCACAGATAAGGAATTTTATTACTAGCCCAAAAATCATACCACTCAAAAAAATTTTATGAATAAGGTAGTGACCATCCGAGTGTTAGATTAATTGACTAACGCGCTCGCGATCTAGTGTATGACTTGGTGAAAATCCGTTATGCAAATAACGCGCCAGCGATCCAAGAAGTGCACTAGTGACCATCCGTTAGTTGAAGCATCAAGTACTCGCGCTAGCGATCTACTATGTTTATTTAGTATGCTTTTTTGTGTACCGGTAGTATTTAGATTCTAGAACTTGTGTTAGTGACCATCCCAAATCCACTAGTGAGACTACATTCGTGTAGTTAGATTTACTACATGATAAGAGGCATTAGGATAAACCCTTGTTTTACACCCGTAATATAATTACATTGACTTCATTGGTCAAGTAATTCTCCCACACCCTTAGCGTTGTACTCATTTTTAGTACACGATACCCCTAGTACACCCCTTAGAGCCTATCTTTTCATTTTTTTACAATCCACCCCAAATGTACACCCAAATCGCCTTAGCCTACCTTGTATGCACTCATCTTTAGTGCATTATTGTGACAACATTTGTGTTAACCCTTAGTTAATTGCCTTATTGATTACATGGTTGCTAAGTCGATTCATATTGTTTTGGGACGATTGGGACGATTGGGTAAAGTACTAGTGTAATGGAGTAATGGGGAAGAAGTCGATTATTACCCCCATATGAACATTAATATTTTAAAGTACTCCAAGTTTTTCAATTATCTTAATTCGAGTCATTAGAATAGTTAATTGTAAAGTATGTAAAAGTTCAAGTGTAAGGGGAGAACCGAGGCCCCTATGATGTATTATTTTGGATGGTAGGGCAAGAGTGTATGAAAAAAAATCGAAAAAACAAGAAAAACGAAAAAAAATTGGAAAAAGAAAAGTAGAAAAAACATACGGACTACCATCCCATTTCCTTTTAAGTTTATTTATGTTTTTGTTATTTTCTTTTTAGCTTAAGTTGAGTCGATTCTTGGCTTAGCAACGCCACGTTGTGCATGTATTTGATCAAGATAGTTAACTCGCCACCACTAAAAATACCCTTTATCCCAACAAACCGTGTCTATCATATCCGTTCACCTAACAACCCTTGAAAATCCCTCTTTGATAGTATATCTTAGGTGCTTACGCCAAATGGAGGAGGTTTTTGATCATTTCTCAAGCCTATGGTAATCTATTTGCTAAAGGGCTAGTGTATGATTTCCATGCTTTTTATGACTAGGGTGGAACAACTATTTGTTGTAATTACTTTTATGTTAGTGTTAAATGACCCCTAGCTCATATTGTGATTGGAATAAAAGCGCATTTGCTTGAGGACAAGCAAATCTCAAGTGTAAGGGTATTTGATGAGGCGAAAAGTGTTACGCTTTTAGGGGGTCATTTAAGCCCTAATCCGTAATTATTTGATCAAATATTGCCTTAAATCGTTCCTTTTGTCATCTTAGGTACTTTGGAGAGGAAATATGAAAAAGAAGGTATTTTGGACATTTTTAAAGCATAAAAGTGAAGAAAACGACATAGTCCCAAAATTACGCTGGAAATTGTACCTGACGGCGTCACGCTTTACGAGGTGACGGCGTCACTCTTTGACAAAGAGGTGGATATGAGATTACACGAGACGCTCCAGAAAGTTTTTGTGAAATAACACGTGACAGTGTCACACTTTGTGACGCCTAGGCCGTCACGTTATAACCTAAAGAGAGACGGCCCAGAGAGAATTAAAGGGGGACGACGTCAAGAATGGATCTGAGCAATCCGAGAAGGGTTTTGGCGGTGAGGTGACGGCGTCACATGCTAAAACGTGACGCCGTCAGATTGTAAAAAATATATATAATTTTTTAATTTTCATTCATTAGGTGTGTAACTTTTGGAATAACTTTAGGGATAAACCTTAGGTCGGATTTT
The DNA here is from genome assembly GCA_014162995.1 of Artemisia annua. Classification (NCBI taxonomy): domain Eukaryota; kingdom Viridiplantae; phylum Streptophyta; class Magnoliopsida; order Asterales; family Asteraceae; genus Artemisia; species Artemisia annua. The sequence continues at coordinate 56,711 of LBNU01008097.1, forward strand.
ACTGTATTTTCAAGGGTTTTTCACCCTTGAATCACTCATGCTTAATTAAAGATAAGTCTCCTTTCAAATCAATCAATATGTCTATGTGTTGCTTGATTATATCTTATGCTTGTCTTTACTTTAACATGCTAGGCTAGGTTTCTCTTGTGTTTGCTTAGATCTAATGAAACCTAGCTATTGATTAC
>LBNU01008097.1:56987-81246 GCA_014162995.1 Artemisia annua
TGACTCCTCCGTTCGGTTGGCCGTACGGTGGTCAAGGCGAACGTATACCATGACGACCTTTCGCCGAGTGACTGGGGATTATCACTCGCGGGCACTTATATTATATTTAATGCCTTTGGCATTCTTGTCTAGTTCGGTGGTTGAGCTTAGTGTTGCATACGGGGTTAGTGTGTACTTGCTGAATATTTGTGATGAGACGAAAAGTGTTACGCTTTTAGGGGGTCATTTAAGCCCTAATCCGTAATTATTTGATCAAATATTGCCTTAAATCGTTCCTTTTGTCATCTTAGGTACTTTGGAGAGGAAATATGAAAAAGAAGGTATTTTGGACATTTTTAAAGCATAAAAGTGAAGAAAACGACATAGTCCCAAAATTACGCTGGAAATTGTACCTGACGGCGTCACGCTTTACGAGGTGACGGCGTCACTCTTTGACAAAGAGGTGGATATGAGATTACACGAGACGCTCCAGAAAGTTTTTGTGAAATAACACGTGACAGTGTCACGCTTTGTGACGCCTAGGCCGTCACGTTATAACCTAAAGAGAGACGGCCCAGAGAGAATTAAAGGGGGACGACGTCAAGAATGGATCTGAGCAATCCGAGAAGGGTTTTGGCGGTGAGGTGACGGCGTCACATGCTAAAACGTGACGCCGTCAGATTGTAAAAAATATATATAATTTTTTAATTTTCATTCATTAGGTGTGTAACTTTTGGAATAACTTTAGGGATAAACCTTAGGTCGGATTTTACTGTATTTTCAAGGGTTTTTCACCCTTGAATCACTCATGCTTAATTAAAGATAAGTCTCCTTTCAAATCAATCAATATGTCTATGTGTTGCTTGATTATATCTTATGCTTGTCTTTACTTTAACATGCTAGGCTAGGTTTTTCTTGTGTTTGCTTAGATCTAATGAAACTTAGCTATTGATTACTTGTTGTTGGTTTGTTATTGATTGTTGTGGGTGGGTGATGTCGATGTTAGGCTTAAGAAAACTGGCTAACCTCCTATACAGTAACTTGCTTGAACGTCTTAAGAAACATGAATCGGATGTGTACTACGATTATATGGTTGTATTTAATGCATAAGCGAATTCTAGTGATCTCATGTTAGGAGCTTATAGTCGGCTCGACATAGAAGTGAAGTAGGAGCTTATAGAGTTAGGGAAGATCGTACACGGCCCTACGAATGGTTTAAAGGAATATAACTCGTCATCCACACAATTATAACAAACCAATTAACCGGTAAAAGAGAGCTAGGGAGTAAGGAACTCTAAGTAAACACACTTCTTTCCATATAAGTTTCACAACCAATTTACTTTTCTTGTTATTTTATTTTATTTGCATTAGTAGATATTTGGGTTAGTTGACTAGCAACTAATTCCGCCCACTCTTCCAAATACCCGAGATTTTACTTGCTTTCATAAAAATAAAAATACAAAAAAAATCATCCCTCAACCCGTAGACCTAAACTAGAGTAGTTTTCAATCCTAACGACACTATTCCCCGAGAGAACGATCAATCCCCCGGTACTTCCCACTACACTATACTACATCGGTCAGGTACACTGCCTGGTGGGGGTTGTAACCTTCTCAAGACCCCTTGAGAGGTAAAACCTACTGCAAAGGTTGCAAAACCCACGCATCAGTTATTCACACAATATACCCACGAACCCGTTTCATTAATAACCAATAAATAATTAAACCGACGAAAAAGAGAAATGAATAAACTAGTATACCCCCTCACCTCAAGATGGGTGGGGGGTACAATTAGGGATGTATACGTACCGGAAGAACACGAATGGAGCCTTATTTATGTTTGTTCGTTTAATTTTAATCGGACAAATAAATAGATATGAACACTTAAACGGACAAATATTCTTGTTCATGTTCGTTTATTAAGAAAATGAGTTGTTCATGTTCGTTTATTAAGACACTAAACGAACGATAAATGAACTTAAACGATCGAGCATAAATGAACATAGACAAACAAACATAAACTTTATTAAATTATGCACAATATGTTGTTTTGTTTAAACAAACCAATTTTAAAATTATACAATTAAAAGATATGATATACGAACATAAATAAATAAATAAACATAAACGAACGTATAATCGGACGTTTACGAACATAAATGAACGGGCACGACTGTTGTTCATTTTCGTTCATTTAACTAAATGAACGTAAAATATTGTTCATGTTCATTCATTAATAAATGAACGAACATAAATGAACTTTTTACCGAACAATTCATGAAATGTTTCACTGAACGTTTAGTTCATTTACAGTCGCAAGTACAATTATTCTAGAGCTAGAATTAGGGATGAACATGGGTCTGGAACCGGTGGAACCAGAACTGATGGATCCGAGAACCAAATTTTGTGAAAAGTAGGATTCGAGAACCGAACCGAATACAATTTTTGGTTCCGTTTCTGGTTCTGGTTCTTTAGGGCCTACCCGGTAGGAACTGCTTTTCTGAAGAAAAAAAACCCTCATGCATCAATGAATTAAGCTAATAAAAAGCATTAAAAATTAAACTTTGTAAGAACATAGGTAAACAACTTGACGATCGATAATTACTTGTCTATATTTGTCTAGTTGAGCATGTGGCTACGTGATAATCACAGATAATAAACATAATATTAATAAAAGTGCTAGCAAATTTTAGCATGATGAATATGTAAAAGTTGATCGAATGTAAATAAAAATAAAATATAAAACTTATTTCCATTGTTTTGATAATGATGATAGTTGTTTATGTGAGTTTTGAATGTTGAATGATCTTAGAATGTCATTAGGTTTAGATTAATTATTGATTTGTGGATGTTTTAGTGAATTAAAGATTAGGGTTTAGAGTGTTTGGCTTGAATTTTCTGAAAGTAGGCTACTCGGGGGGGTTTTTTCTAATGCCACATAGGATTTGATATTTTTTTTATAGGAAGTAAAAAAATTACATATTTTTATAATTATTGGTTCTTTGGTTCCGGAACCGAACCGAACCGACCCAAGAACCAAAGAATCTCAAAATCGAGAACAGGAACTGGAGCCTTTAATTCTGGTTCCAGTTCAGTTCTTCATGGTTCCGGTCCGATTCTTTGGTTCTTTTGCTCATCCCTAGCTAGAATTCTATAGTTTCCTGCTTGACTTGCATAACAAACAATCCTAATCCAACTCTAACTAACCTAATCTACAATACTATGTACAACTAACTCATCTAATTTTGCTCCTAAATTCAACACCTAAGTTGTAAGTTTTTAGCGGTTTGATTATAATTAAATGTCAAAATTAGTGCAAGGAGAGAGTATGGGTATGTTTGGCAAAACTAGCTGTAAGATATATGCTGTAAGTTGTTAAATGTAAGTTATAAGTTGTAAACTACAAAGTTGATAACATGAGCTACAAGCTATATAATTTTTTTCAATAAAAGTGATTGGCAAGTTATATGTTAAAAATAATTATAAGATGTAAAATTACATAAAAGGACATTTATAATTGTAAACAAATGTTTGGAGGGTATATAGTTACTAATTTAAAGTTTTAACAGCTTCCAAGATGTTTAAAAAGCTTTATGAATCAGCTTTTCATTTAGGAGCTATTTGTTTGAAATAAAAGCTTGAAGTTAATGATCTAGACGGAGCTACTTATTTTAAAAGAGATTATTTTCATAACGAAAAGCTAACAGCTCCAAAAAAACGTCCTACCAAACAAGCCCTTTGTCATAATGCAACTTAAAATTAGGAATGTGCCAATCCTATGGGTTGTACTCTACAAAGAACTTTATCCTTCTGTAAAAACATATGGATCTTCCCCATTTGTTAGGCTGTAGTTTCAACATAAACTTGCAAAAAATAATGTAATAATATGATGTAATAAACATATGTTTAGTTTTTGAGAATGACTCACTGAACTTTTCTTTTTCTTAACTCACCACATGGAAAAGATAAATTACATGCATGGGAAGAAAATTCAGAAACGCAAGGTAGCTGTTAATTCATAAATATTTACTTTCATTTATATATTTAGAGTACCAAAAATTTAGAGTTCTCGATGTGGTGATCACTCATGAGCCAACACGTTTACAGCCATAGCAAGTTCAAGCTATAATGATTATGAACCTAACTAGGATGTGCTCATATGAGACATGATGGATCACATGACGAGTCTATATAAAAGATCGAAGTACATGATGCCAATTTATAAATAGAAACATTGGTAATAATTTTGAGCCATTTAAATACAATCATACATATATCCGACACTGGCTTTATATATAATTCTAAATGGTAAACTGCATGTGATGTAAAGTGTCAAGTTGGTCATGGGTATGTCACTTCAAGCCTTCAAGTATGTTGGTCCACTTATATGTAAAGGGTGAATGCAATACATCGGAAAGTCTACTTCAATGTCTCAATCCAACAAAGCTTCCTAAAAAGACAAGTTTGAATTAAAAAANTATATAAAATTTAATTTGTACGTTTCGTTAAAAACATTCTAACCTAGATCGTTGTAAAGGAAAATTTTGGTGGGTTACCTGGATTAAGTGAGTTGAATTGTGTTAGTGCATTATTATTAGTCTAGGCCCTCCGGTAATCAAGGAAATCATTCACCTAATAGATTGTTGGTATACTGGTAACATTTTTGGACAGACCAAATTTTTGCTCACATTCAGACTTATTAATATAGTGTATATGAGCTAACATATCTATAGTTTTCTGTATTTCATAATATCGTCCACATATAACGTGCAAGAAAACATTTTTGTGTACTATAATGATAATGATATCAATTTCATGTAATTTGTTTTCGACATATTTATAAAAAGAATAAATAATTGTGGCTAAACGTAAAATAGGTCGAAGAGTTGCGATCCTTTGCAAAGTAAAAAAAACTAAAAAGGCTAGAAAGCCACTCACAATGTGACAAGTGTCCACCACCCATTCCCTCCTTTTTTTCTTATTAAATTCGGTTAGGAGGTATTTTGGTCCTTTTAACTCATTTTTTTATTCCACCCCAAAACTTCAAACGTAAATAACTTTCAAATGACAAACTTTTATGTAAAACCGATTTCACCATAATTTTTAAAATTTAATTCTCTTTAATTTGGTATGCATTATGATATATGAATGATATTTTTTTTTCAACTTTTTTAGTGGGTGTTGATTTTCTAAAATTTTTGGCATTTTCGACTCTAATTTTCTATAGTTTAAAGGCCAAATTTTGCAAAACTTAAAACATGAAAGTTTTAGCATTTTGGCTATTCTTTACCTAGAAATTTGAACGACTCAAATCCGATATGACATGATGAGATATCGCATGTTAAAGATGAAAAATAACTGATGAACGTTATCAAAGATAACTGATGAACGTTAAAAAAAATAACTGATGAACTTTATAAAAAATAGCTGATGAACAATATCAAAAATAACTGATGAATGTTATTTTTTTTCGAAAACTACTGAACATTATAAAAATAACTGATGAACGTTATAAAAAATAACTGATGAACATTGTAAAAAAATAACTAATGAACGTTATCAAAAGTAACTGATGAACAATATAAAAAATAACTGATGAACAATATCAAAAATAACTGATGAACGTTACTTTTTCGCAAATTGCTGAACATTATAAAAATTACTGATGAACGTTATTAAAATAACTGATGAACCATATTAAAAATAACTGATGAACGTTATTTTTTTGAAAACTTCTGAACATTATAAAAAATAACTGATGAACGTTATAAAAAATAACTGATGAACTACAAACATTATGTTTTTATTTATGAACGATACCTTTTTTGTTAGAAAACTGATGAACAACGCCGCTAACTCGTATCTTCTATAATCTATAATACTCCTATTATCACTTACTGCTTTTAATTAAATCACTATGCCAAACTAAATAATCACCTTCCATACAACTCGCTTCATTGTATCTCTCTCTAAAACAAACAGTGTGATTATGAACTGTAAAAGAAGTCATCTCACAAACAAAAGTTAAACACCTCATTATTCATATCCAAACACATACCACACATAATTACATCTCACATCATCTCCTTCAGATCTAACAAACTAACAAACATTTTCCGATAGACGACGGCGCCGAAACGACGGGGTCTACGATGAAATCAGAGGGTCTCGTTACTACATCGCTGGTTATACCGATGACGATGACGCGATGGTGGTTATGCCGAAAACAAATGGATCGAGAATGCGAGAACTGCGATCAACAGCAAAATGAAGATGACGGCGATGGCGGTTGTTTGTAACGGCAGTTTCCGGCGTATTCGAAGGTGGTGGCGTCATTGACGGTGGTATCAAATCTGATGGTGGTGTGTTGTAACGGTTTTAGTAGATCTGGTGGTGAGTGTTTGTGTTTTTTGGGTGGTTGTGAGGAGAAAATGATGATAAATAGAAAGAGGGTAATAAGTGACGAGAATACCCCTGACGCTTTTAAATCAGGTCTTGAATGAAGTCCAGATCTTCAAATGATCCAACGGCTGATATTACTTTTTATGCTTTTTAAACTTTGTATCCTTTCTAATAGATCCGATACCATAGGTGGAATGATGCATATATCAATTATCAAATTACACTGTTTAAAAAACGTTTATTAATAGAGATGTGATACATGGACCTAATAAATAGGCCTAACCGTGGATCTACCGCATTAATAACTTGTACATTTGATTAAATGTACAAGTTATTAATGCGGTAGGTCCACGGTTAGGCCTATTTATTAGGCCCATCTATCATTTTTTTTATTAATATATACTAGTAAACTAAAAAGGCATTGACTAATTTACGTTCTGCACATTATTAATAACTCAAAGCACACAAAGAAACCCTTTTATTTATCTTTTTAATTTTTTATTGTGGTTGTCTTTCTTCAATCTCGAGTCACATCTGTGCGTGCGTGAGTCTATTGAACCATCATTTCTGACTGATTCATATTAGTCAATGAAACTTACATATCATGCATAAAAGCAAAAACATTATAACAATAAACATATATTTGATATTGAAAGGAACCAGATAACCACCAGGCAAAAGGAGAAAAGATGGTGGGATGACATAAAGGTTCTACGGCCATTTTATGTTAAATACCTTACTCTTTAAGTTGTGAAATTTATTAAAAATTAAAATCAAGAAATACAATTATAAAATGACATGTATTTTACAGCTAAAAATCACATTTATTTTTAAATTAAAATATTTATTTATTTTATTTATTTTATACTCTAATCTCATCATATTTTCTAAAATCATGTGCTCTTTAATTCAATATCTATTAACTTTATGATTTTTAGTTTTTTAAATTAGTGGTTTTATTTTATTTTGATTCAATTTTCTCTTTTTTACAAATTAACCTTAATTTTACTTAATACAAACTTGATTTGTCAAAATTATATATACTTTTGAAATTTGGAGGGAGTGCTTGACGGGTAAGATAGTGTGAGGGTGTTTGTACATGCAGAAATGATGATGTCAATATGGTGTTGCGAGAAAGTTACGGGAAACCCAAACAAACACATACAACGAACACATCTACATTCGGAGTGTTGTGAAACGAATTAACTAAACGGGGAGTTGAGTTAGCAATTCATTCACTATATTAATAATATAACTATATTTATCGCCGTAGCTATGCGTTGGTATCTAACTATATCTATATATACACAAAATTTTCAAAGTTAAGATATATATGATTTTAGTAAATCTCTGGTGCATGTTAGAAAAACAATGAGTGATGTTGAGTTTATAATGGGTTTGAACATTTTAAAATATAGAGATTGCATTGTCAATTTAAGACGAGTGTTATCCATGGAGATGCTCATTCAAGTTTTTGGTTAGAAGTAATGAAAATGTGAAACGTTGTGAAAAGGACAACCATCTAAACAATCCTAGCTGAGAGATGCTCATTCAAGTTTTACCAAGGGTTCTCAAGACGACACTCTATTCTAGTCAAGTGTTGTTTTCTTGTGAGCATAAAGAAGAACGTGTAAACTCATTTAAATATGTGACTCATTGTAGCTGTACATTAGAAATTTACATACCCCAATAATGACACGTTGTCATTGTTCATTAGACTTTCTACCAATATAACTACTCGTAGTCGTATCAATTGTTCTCAATTCATAATTTAAGACACTTTAGCTCTTTCAATATATTTAGGTTGCCAAACCATCTTATTATAACTTCATTTAACCATTTGTATTGTAAATGCATACATACTTGGTTCCATGAATGCAGTGTGCAACTGATCAATATATAGGCCTTAACCTTATCTACGTACAGCTTATAAAGTGTGGAATTACTCGGGTCTTTTAGTATATTAGCACCATGCTGTCTAAATGAAGCGGAAGCGTTGTTCAAATTATCGAACTAAATACAAAATCAAATTTGAATGTGTCAAACACAAAATTCTAATTCAAATATACCTACAATTTCAAAGTTATCAATCCCTATTTAAAGACTAAACTAAACGTCATAAGATAGTTTTATAATTCTAAGCAAATTTGCAGGACAAGTCACACATACTAAATTTATCAAACAACCCTTGGAGTTTAAGCCACTATTCTAATAATCTCAACTGTGACTTCAACTCCAGGAACATCTTCTCGAAACCTCAAACCAAACAGATCATTCGTCTTCAATTTTATTTATTTTTTCCCTTAATTCGTCTTCAATTTTCAAACGCTAGAGATACTGCCCTAATTCAGACAAACAATTGATTCCCAAAAGCGATCCATAACAAATAGATCCAAAACAAACAACCAAAAGTTAACCGACAAATTTAAACCGGTCAACCAAACAAAACCAAATTGACTCAAACGATCTTCAACAACGACAATCAAATTTAGGCATCCAACATCAAAAGCCTTATAAACGAAAATCCAAATTTACAAACTGGTAAATTCCCAAACGAATGTACAAAATTCAAACGACTTGAATATAACCATATCTTCAAACACAAAATCGATATTCAAACTCTAAATATCAAATTCAAATTCTAGTGGCCCACTTATTTGATAAGCATATGGGCCAAACCTCAAATTTATTATCAAATTGTCAAACAAATTCAAGTTAATAAATAATTTTACGAACGGGATCTTATTATTCAAACGTCCAAAATATAATACAGATAATAATTTTAATAAATCGCTATTATGATTACCTTGCGAATTCGAATACAAATATCAAAATAAATGTAATCGTATATTAGTCTTCAAACAATCGGTACCGAAAAATGAAGAATCTTGAGGTTGAACAATAATCAAACGAATGAGTTTTATCAAAAACAATAAACAAACAAACATTTTCGAAAACCATAAACAAAAACCGAACTAGTGGCCCCAAAGTAAATTCACATGCTAAAAACTAATGGCCCACTAATCACCAAGCAAAAACTAATGGCCCATCACTAAACAAAAAAGCCTAATCAATTGCAAGTTCAAAACGATTTTGCAAAACTTCTATTCACTCCAAAATAACGATCAATTTTTCAAAGGCAATTTACATTTATATCCCTAGTAAAGTTGAATACTACATCAATGTCCTTTTTACTTTTGTAATTATGTCAATATCGTTTTCAAACTTTTGTAATTATATCAATATCTTTTAGGGGTGAGCATGGGGCGGGGTGGGGCGGTTTTATGGTAAAACCAAAAACCGNGCCAAAACGTATATATGAAAAAATAAATATATATGAACAATATGTTCTTTCATATGCATATCCAAACTTTTGTAATTACATAATCATGTTTTTTCATCACTCAATACGAAAAAATATACATGAATAGAACCTAATTGTAAATTGAACATAAAAAAATCCCTAAACCGATCCCCTATATGGCGATTTCCTATTATCCCTAAACCACTTACGATCGCAAAAAAAAATATATATATACAATCGTTCTTCAATTATTTGATTTTTTGTGATTCGTTTGTTTGGGTTAATCACAATCGTTAGTTTGGTTTCGATCTATTGTTCTTCAGTATATCATTGTTATTGGATCGAATTTATTGCTATGGGTTGACTTTGTTCGATTACTGCTTATAAACCCTAAGCGATTAGGGTTTTATCTTTTACGTATTGTTTGCATATGTTCTTCTTTGTTTGAGGTATTCTGTTCGTGGGTATTAGGGAGATGAGTAATACGCATCAGTCGCAGGGTAACGAGCATAAGCTCTCATATGCTTCGATGTNTCTTTTTAGTATATTAGCCACATGCTGTCTAAATGAAGCGAAGCGTTCTCAAATTATCGAACTAAATACAAAATCAAAATTTGAATGTGTCAACACAAAATTCTAATTCAAATATACCTTACAATTTCAAAGTTCATCAATCCTATTTAAAGACTAAACTAAACGTCATAAGATGTTTATAATTCTAAACAAACTTGCAGACAAGTCACACATACTTTAAATTTATCAACAACCCTTGGATTTAAGCCACTATTCTAAATAATCTCAACGTGACTTCAACTCCAGGAACATCTTCTCGAAACCTCAAACCAAACAGATCATTCGGTCTTCAATTATTATTTATTTTTTCCCTTAATTCGTCTTCAATTTCAAACGCTAGAGATACTGCCCTAATTCAGACAAACAATTGATTCCCAAAAGCGATCATAACATAGATCCAAAAACAAACAACCAAAAGTTAACCGACAAATTTAAACCGTCAACCAAACAAAACCAAATTGACTCAAACGATCTTCAACAACGACAATCAAATTTAGCATCCAACATCAAAAAAAGCCTTATAAACGAAAATCCAAATTTACAAACTGGGTCAAATTCCCAAACGAATGTACAACATTCAAACGACTTGAATATTAAACCATATCTTCAAACACAAAATCGATATTCAAACTTCTAAATATCAATTCAAATTCTAGTGGCCCACTTATTTATAAGCATATGGGCCAAAACCTCAATTTATTTAAATTGTCAAACAAATTCAAGTTAATAAATAATTTTACGAACGGATCTTTATTATTCAACCGTCCAAAATATAATACAGATAATAATTTTATAAATCGCTATTATGATTACCTTGCGAATTCGAATACCAAATATCGAAATAATCTAATCGTATATTGAGTCTTCAAACAATCGGTACCCGAAAAATGAAGAATCTTTTGGTTGAAACAATAATCAAACGAATGAGTTTTATCAAAAACAATAAACAAACCAAACAATTTCGAAACCATAAACAAAAACCGAACTAGTGGCCCCAAAGTAAATTCACATGCTAAAACTAAGGCCCAATCACCCCAAGCAAAAACTAATGGCCCACACATAAAAAAAAAGCCTATACTGCCGAAGCTTTCTAACGATTTTTGCAAAACTTTTTCACTCCAAAATAACGATCAATTTTCAAAGGGCAATTTACATTTAATATCCCTAGTAAAGTTGAATACTACCAATGTCTTTTTTACTTTTGCTAATTTATGTCAATATCGTTTTCAAACTTTGTTTTTATAATTATATCAAATATCTTTTAGGAGTGAGATGGGGCGGTGGGCGGTTTTATGGTAAACCAAAAAACCGTACCGTATATTTCGGTTTTGAAAATTACCCAAACCGTTTTGGTTTCGGTTTGTTCGCTTTCGGTTTTTCGGTTTTGAATACTCGGTTCGGTTTCGGTTTATATTCGGTTTTCTTACTTGAAAACAAGGAACTGTTTTAATCTTATAAAAAGTTTACGATTCCTAGTTTTCAGCAAAAAATATTTAAAAAAAATATTAATAATATATAATATCAACAATCCAAAGCTTTTTCGAAAAACGTATGAAACAACACCAAACATGAATCTAAAATATAAAATGCATGTCTTTGCGGCTTTGCACTTTTCATTCACAAAAATATTCAAAGAACACTATTGTTCGAAAACAAAGATATAATATCTATAAATGTAACAAATTTGAACAATACTATTGTTTTATTTTTTAACAGATAAAGTTGTATACTCAAATGATTAAAGTTAAATAGCAAATCTCTTATATAGATAATATAAAATTATATAAAAACATATATAAAGGTGGGGCGGGGCGTTTTTTTGGTTCGGTTTTTCTAATGAATCCAAAAACCGCCCCAAACATTCGGTTTTTACAAAATTCAAAACCACCACCATCGGTTTGTCAAATTGGGTGGTTTTTTCGATTCGGCTTTTTCGGTTTTTTCGGTTTCGATTCGGTTTTTCGGTTTTTGTGCTCACCCCTAATATCTTTTACAAACTTTTAAATTCTCATATATATCCAAAAATCAACATGATCTTTCATCACTCGAGGCCAAAACGTATATATGAAAAAATAAATATATATGAACAATATGTTCTTTCATATGCATATCCAAACTTTTGTAATTACATAATCATGTTTTTTCATCACTCAATACGAAAAAATATACATGAACAATATAGTTATGATTAATATAAGAAATGAATAATAGTTTTTGATAATTTAAAATCAATATAATTATGATTTAGTTGAATTTTAGATATATATGAGGATTTAAAAGTGTAAAAAGGATATTGATTTAATTATAAAAGTTTGTGAATGAACCTAAACGAAATTATCAATTGAACAAAGAGACCAAAACCAGAAAATATCAAACTTACCAAATAAATGAACTTTTTTTTTTCCTTTCTTTTCTTTTCTTTTTTTTTTTTTCTCTTCTTTTTCGTCATGGCTAAACGAACCTAGTTCTATCACCGCTTGATGGTAATCGAAGGACAAAACAAACAATAAATTCAACAAGTGAAGCTGAAGCTTTGTTCAAAATTATCAAACCAAACACAAAATTATAATTCAAAAGCATAAACAATTCTAAATCTATCAATCCTTATTTATAAACTAAATTAACCGTTATAAGATAGTTTTTTTAATTCTAAACAAAGATCACCAGAAGTCTTTTTTTCTTTTCCTTTTTTCGATTATGGGAAAAATGAATGAAAATAATGATTTGTAGGCCTAACTAATGAACCTAAAGATAGACCTACAAATTTGATTGGTGGAAATGAAATAGTGATTGGTGGATAATGATGAGAGAGAATGTGTGTATTACACTTGTCAAAATATGAATGTATTAGGCCTATGTTTAGGTCTATTTAGTAGGTCCATTTATCACTACTCAAAGCGAAAACATTGTAAAAGTGGGTTTCAACTAGACACAAATTACTAAATTTAACAAACAATCTTTAAAGTTTAAGTGAATATTCTAACATTGGATCCTCTAGTAGATCATCACCATGCTGTCTAAGTTAACAAGTACAAAATGCAAAATCGAGGTTAGCCAAGTAGTCATCAATTTAGCTTCAATCCCGTCCCCTTGATATGAATAGTGGAATTTTAGTTCACCCAAAACATTAAACATATATGTTGCCATAGTTGATTATGCGCTTATAAGTAGTTGAGAATATGAATATACATTCAAGAGTTGTAAAGGTTTTCAACCCTCCATTTACTTAACTTGTTTGCATTAAAAATATTTATTTACTGACAAAAAATTTATAGTTATTTTAATTGGATTAAACTGAAAAAGCTTTAAAGTAAATGATGGAATTGAAAGCACTTACTTTCACTGCAGAAAGCTGTTGAACTAAGCTGAGAGTTAACTCAGTATAGGCTATGAGACAAGACAAACTTTTCATCAGCAGGCTATACACAAACCTTAAACCATGTTTGACGTGTTTACATAGGGAACATACAACTGAAAGTGTACACTTATACAGCCCAGTATATCAGTCTACATTGCCATGTGAATCCCCATCTTGTAACATATGAATTACGTACATACTGTAGGTTACAGTGCAATATATCGATGATTAGAGCTTCAAGAAGGATATTGGGAAAAGGTTCTTTTGGGAAATTGAAAAGATTTAAGGCAAAAACATAGTAATCCACAAACTAGTGATTACTTAATTGCAAAAGTAAAGCACAAAACAAGCCACATATGGGAATGTAAGTTACATCAAAATATCAAATTTTAATTAAATTGGCGTTAGAATGAATCTGTATGCATGTTGGGTCATTCTTCACTTCCATATGGACCAGAGAGAGCCTTAATCGAGTGCATATGCATGTTTTTGAAAGATTTTACGAGATCTGGATATATATGAAGTTTTTTCTTAACTTCCATATAGCGCATTTGAGCCTCATAAAAAACTGAGGAATTCGTCGTTGAGAACAATATCTTGTCTTCATGAACATATTTTTGATGCGATAGGCCAATATATACATGTACCATTGTTTGATAATTTGTACCTACCAGAAATCGTTTTTATAAACTAAACTTTGTTAGGACGTGCTGTGTGCATTCAAATAAAAACGATATAACATTTAACAGCAGTTGCTTTTCATCTAAACTTCAGCAATATGTGATGCATCATTATAATCTTGAAACATAATATCTTTGTTATGTATTTAAAAAACCAATGTGATGCATGAATACCATCAAGATTCAAATGGACTGATGATTTAAGTTAAAAGTCTTCTGTTAGATACTAACTACACCTAAAAACCCAACTAAATAGTTATGAGATAGGTTAACTCACTTATTGCCAAAATAAAGAAAACTCATAGATCAAATTTAATAAATACTATCAAGATATGGTGCCATACTATTTACTAAGAATACATATTGCGTGTAACGTTTGTAGTTTGTGTTTCCTCTTGTACACTATCTAGTTCCTCCCAAGGGTAAAACCTAAACTTTACTTTTTCTTTTTACAATCTGATCTCAAAATAAAATGACTAAATCAACACTTATTTGAATAAATATTTTTCTATGAATTTCAGGTTAAGCCAATAGATAGATGAAGTTAAGTAGGACTGTAGGAGTGCAATAAAAGAGGCACAGGTATGGACAACAGACAAGATTACATGGAGAGAATCCAGAAATTAGATATCAAAAAATTTAATATTAACCCTGCTGTGTTGTCACACTCACTTGTTGCATTCATGCAAGACAACCAATCAATCTGTCCATTTGGCCATTTACCCCATTTTGTGTCCTTTTTTGCCAAATACTTTATCATTTCCTACTTTTCTTTTTTCTCACCTAAGAGCATGAGCAATGGTAAAAGTATTTAAGACTTGATGCATTTAATGCATTTAATGCATAAAGCATTTAGTGGCTAAAGCTTGGAGCAAAGACTTGAGCTTTAACAAGTCTTTGTTGAAAAGCTTTTCAAAAAGTCTTGGTTGCAATGGCAAAAACTCATTAAAAAGACTTCTTAGAATAGTAAAAAGCTTTTCACCACTTGAGCCATTGTGGATGCTCTAATACTAAAGTTAAAACTTAATTAAAGTGTATAATATAATGTTCCTATTTGAAGAAAGATTGCATGTCTCCATATCAAACAAAATTTGGTTGTAAATTGTTTCCTTTTTGAGTAATAAATGAGACATTACTAAAACAAGAATTTAGTTAAGACAACTGATACATGCCCAAAGGCGCCAAATAGATAAATCATGTGATTATGAGGATGAAATAAGTTAGGAGGGAATTACTTCTCTAGTTTTTTACTAGGAAATCTTTCTAATCAAATCGCCGTTAAGAAAAAAAGACACAAATAACGGCTTGTGCAGGGATGGACCTGTATGGGAGTCGGGTGTGGCACGGGCCGCACCCGATTTCGAGTCACGAAGCGTAAGCTTTTCCGAAGAGTGTAATTTTTTTGTGCAACACCCAATAATATATTTGCGCTACTTACTATCTTTATTGTGCGACTTTAGTTTAGTCCAAAAATTCTTAATGGTACAAAACCCTCACGAAATTTGTTGTGCAACATACTTCTAGAAATCTTGGTTTCATCCCTGATCTTATATATTTTATTTCATGTCATAATTTTTGTTGTGTAAGATTTATATTCGTGTATATATATTTTTTTTGAACTAAGATTTATCTTCGTATTGAATAGGCAACAATTGGCTATAGTAAAATAAATGAAGTTATATTCAGTAGTCATGACTATGTTCAGTTTGCATCTCTGTTGCATACCAATACATCAAATCACATTAAACACTGTCAGCTGCTTATATTAGTATAACTCAAAACTTTACAGGAATTATAATATTTTAGAAGGACCTTATTACTATTACCACAAAAATAAACAATTTTAACTTTGTAAGTTGAAACCTTTATAGTTGAATATGCATATATTGGTGTATCTGTTTTTCAATTAAATAAAGAAAATATTATTTAGTTTTATAACTATGGTATTTGCGGGGCAACCATAAGCACATCATCATTATTTTCAATACAAATTATTAGTAGATGTATAATGGAATAAATTGTCATTATTTATTTGCAATTGTAACATTTGAATAAGAATAAAATAGATTGAACTTTTTAAAAGGAACATGGCGCAAAAATGCAATTCTCTTTTTGATGGGATGAGCATATAATCATAAAAAACTACAAGTAGCTGGACCTATCCCTCATAAATTAGCAAATATATTATATCAAATTAAACGTACGTCGATGCTTCTGGTTGAGGAGCAAGAAGATAATAATTGGCCATAAAAGGTTTGATGTATTATCATTATAAAATTCCAAGAACAAAACAAAATATATTTAAAGAGTTGACAGATTGTTTTTTTAGAAAAGATTGATTTGCGTCTCTCCACATACAAGAAGAGAGCAAACACTTTGATTTCAATATTCTTCATGTCCCATCTCATGAGTGATCTTTGAAAAAAATCCCCACCTTCGATGGTCTCACCACTGCCAATATATGATCATCATACATGCAACAACTAATCCAGAACACCCACTATTCTAGTGTCACTTTTAACCTAAAACAAACCATAAAAAGACGTATATATGTTTCTATTTCTTGCAAAAGCGCTGTTAACCAGCAAGATCACACATGTTAAATGCAAAATTAAACTCACTAATTAAGCAAACCCACTCAGGAGAGTGTCCGCTTTGGAAAATATGTTTCTATTTCCAAATTTTTATTAGAGTTAATTACATAAATCATCCTTGTGATTTACCCATAGTTGCAAGTTTCGTCCTTAACTCTCAAAAATTACACCATCCGTCCATGTGGTTGTCGATTTTGAGTTGACCCGTCCTTTGACAGGACAGGCTTTAGTTTGGATCATTTACTCTGGTACATGATAATCACGTGAGGGAAAATCCGTTCTTTTACGCTGCTAAAACCACTAAGACGATCCTTGTAACAACTTTATATCTTGTTTGGTTTTTTTGGCGTGTTAGTTGTCGGGTTATATACCCGAATTAAAACCCATGTTGCTATTACCCGCAATCTAAAATATGATTTAAAATCCACAACCAACCTCAGTTTCCCCATATTAAACAAAACCAACCGAACCCTAATTTCCATTCGCTATACACATCCAAACCAAACCAATCACTATGGGAACTAATGATAAGGGAAAGGCTTTGTTTATAGGGGCTGATCATTCTTCGGAAAAAGGCTGATCATTTTTTGGAAAAGGATTGGTGTAAAGTTGTATGGACAGATGAAATCGTTGATGAAGTTATAGCAAAATATGATGAGTAAGTGGAAACCAAGTTGTAATGGTGTGGGTTTCTGTGTTTATTGTTTAGTGTTTTTAAAGAGAAATTGTGGTACATTAAGGGGCAACTAAATTAAGAATTTGATGTGCTCTATGTGGTTTAGTAGTCAATACCTCAAAATGAAGGTTTCCAGTGGATGTTTGTAGTATGCCCATGAGACATTTTAGTATTGTGAATGATACCTAGTAGGATTTGATCTCTGCTTTTACTATGAAGATGATGAGGTCTTTCATTGTTGTATCATTTCATCTGTTTGATAAGAGGCTGTAGCTTTATCAGCATGTTGATGATAAAAAGTAGGATAGTAGTAATGTCTGAATATCTCAAATAATCTTTCCTTGTAGCCTTGGTTTGTCATGGCACTAAGCTACATTGCATTAAGTTGTTACTGAGTAGAACTATCATTTTGAAACACTTTACACAGTTTTGTTGTTGCCATATGACTTAGTTGCAGGAGTATTTGGTTTTCCATTTTAGTTTTGCAATAAATCCAGTGTCTCGTTCACTTCAACCAAACACTCCTTTCTCTCTTTTAGGAACAGATGAGCATCCAATTAACATATGATTGTGTGAGTCGGTGCACGTTCCACAGATGATTACTTTTCATTAAGATTTGTAGTAAATTGACAGCTAGTAAAGACACAAGCAACTTGATTCTTATGTCTTTTTTTGCTATCTTTCTAGATACCAACTCCAAGGAAAAGGAGGTTGATGTCATCACTCTTTCAGATAATGATGATATCATTAGTTCAGACACTGACGATTCTACATCCACATCTTAGGAGTTATATTTTGGTAATTGGTCAGACTTTACATCCACAAGTTCTACTTCAAATAATGACAATGATGATGATGTTCTGTTAGTGCCTTCTAAGCCTACTTCTTCCACCTCGAGGTGAGCAAGGTAAACGAAAAGGCTTCTACTAGCAAGGTAAATGGAGAGGAACTTCAAGGGTGAGTAGCGTAAAAGGAAAGGCTTCCACTTCAAAAATAGGATGTACCCTTCACCCTATAGCTCCTAAAAGTGAGATTAAAAGAACAAAAAGTGATGCTAAAATTACAAATTGTGTACTTAGTCTTGAAGCAATTGTGGGTTGCTCAAGCAGTAAGTAACAGGAAGAAGTGGTATGTGCCAGCCCCAACAACAACCGTGACATAATCAATTTATTTACCTCAAATAACCAACACAAACATTAATAGATTCAACAAAATCCAATAACCATGAAAAAAGCAGTTTAGAATCCTAATATAACTCTAAAAGTTAAGTTACAAATTAATCAGATTTGGGGTGAATTAATTTTCTTTTTTATATGGTGGTTGCAACAATCTGAATTTCATATTAGTTTGGTGGTGGTGAAGGGCCTCGATGGTGGTGGGGGTTTTAATGATAAAGGAGCTTTGGTGGTGGTGGGGGTTTCAATGGTGAAGGAGCTTCGATAGAGGTAGGAAACTTAAGGGCGGAAAATGATAATATATCTGAACTTACAACAAGCATCGTCCTTGTGGTTTAGCCAGCGAAAATAAACGAATTTACCCCTCACGTGATGCTCACCTGACCAGATATAACAGCCCAAACTAACGGCCGTCCGGTCAAAGGACCGGTCGACTCAAAATGGACAACCACATGGTCTAATGGTGTACTTTTTGAGAGCTTAGGACGAAACATGCAACTTTGGCTAGACCACAAGGACGATTTACGTAATTAACTCTTTAGTATGAGATGATTAGCTCTTTAGGTTTAACAAGTTGGACCCCCCCTTGGTAGAGTTATACATAAAGTGACCTTGGTAATATATTACAGATTATTAAAAGGTGACCAATTTAGAAATCTATGTTCTGTTAATACTACCTTTAAATTAATTATTGAACCTCTAAATACCTTGATAATAACTTAATATTTACCTCTATATCAAAAAGAATATCTACCACTAAGAAAAGAAAATATTAATCGAATATAACATACAAATAGATGAAAAAGGTGACCAATTATAGAGGAAAGATGATGCCAATACGTACCCATGATTGTGTTCTTTTGGTTGATATATATTTGTGCTTGATTAGTCCCACTTCATAGGTGAATATATAAAGGTAATTCTAGATAAATATATAAAGATAGTTGACCTAATACTCATGATGAGAATGGTGGTACATTGATGTGTCACAGCCACCTTGTGAGGAACCATGTCTTTGATGATGATGCTGATGACTGTTATCTTCTCTTCCTCCACTCACATCCATTTTGTTGCATCCAATTTGTGCTTGTGCTGCTGCTGCTCCAAGATTCAAATAAACCAATCTTGAATCAAGATTTAAGTTGCCTATATTCCCACTGCTATTTGAGCTGCTACTATGTGTATGAGTGTGTGAATGATCTTCATTCATTTGTGGGTACATTGATGCCGAATTTGAAGCTGCATTTGCTGCTGCATTTCCTTCTTCTCTTGAAATCACCAATGCAGCCGACTGAACGAGTTCAAGGCAAAGCCTGAGCTTGTTTGGTTCAATGTGAGTTAGTCCTGGCACAGCCCCTTTGAATAGGAAATCTGATGTTAAGGTTCGGAGAATGTCAAGTGGTGTGATCCCTTCAATGGTTCGAACATTAGGGTCTGCATGATGGTCGAGTAGCACGGCAACCATGTCTGGTGAGACCATTTCGGACGCTATATGAAGAGGGGTTTTCCCTACTGGCCCTGCAGGATAATTCACATCCGCGGCACCTAATTCGAGCAAGGCTTTCACCACTTCACGACTGCAATTTTCCACTGCATAATGCAATGCTAATGCTTCATCAAGATTTAGTCCTTCTCCCATGACCATAAGCTTAACAAGCTCGACATCCGAGGAATCAAGAGCACGCCTCATGCGTCGAATCTTTTGATCTTCAAGATCAGCCGCAACTGAGAGGTCGTGGTGGTGGTGTTGGTGGTGGTGCGGCATGAGGGAGCGGCGAGAAATGGATGATTTGAGTCGAAGTTCTTCAATTTTTGCCACGATATCAATTGGAAGATGCTTAGCTAAAACTTCGGGTGGGAGACCAGATTTGGCCACCAAATGAGAACAAGTTGTCCATAGTTGATGCATGTCTTGCTTTCTTGATGCTAGTAGTACCTTCATCACATCCTCAATTGAAGCTTTTTCAACCATGATTGCTAATTGCTTCTACAAATATTAAATGAATACTAATTATTAATCAAGATCATGATACGTACTATTTCAACAAATTGTTAAATGGCATTTAATAAAAACCTACTTTCAAATCATAATGATAACAAGATTGTGTGATAACGTATTAATATTATATTTCTATTTTGTGCATTATTAATGTGACTGTGTATCTATAACCAAACAAAAACACAAATGAGGAAAGTAGAGCGTTAGGGGGAAAATGATGTTTTTAATAACTGTTGTAGACAAGACTAATGAGAGATAAAATATATCTAAATGTAGAAAGCTTGAAGTGTGGAACATAAAGATAGAGGAACCCAATTCAAGAAATGAACAATGTTCATGAAATCAATATTAACACTTCACATTCATAACTCATTTTTGGAAATATTCTTTCCATTTTCAAGAAAGATTATCGTATTTTTATCATAAACGAGTGACATATCAGTTTTGCTGGAAAATTTTCAAAAACTAGAAAAACTAGAAAGAATCCATAAAGATCTTGCTTGTCTTTTTGGTTTTTTAGTGATAAAACTACAAGCGGAACATAAAGAGATAGAGAAACACAATTCGGGAAATTAAACATGTTCATGAAATCAAGATACCAAGTATATAACATAGAACAATAAAAAAAGTGATTTTATTTTATTTTTATTTATTTTTTATTTTTTTTCTCAATATTTAGAAAGAACCCAGAGATTTCTTGCTTCTCTTTTTGGTTCATCAAGTCATAATAAGGGTACAAATGGAACATACCCATTTCAAGAACATGAAATCAAGATAACAAAAACATATCCAATATTTTGTACTTCATGAACCGTTCAAACTTTATCTCATGACACAAAATCATTTTGTAGGAAGTCTAGTCTAACTGGACCAAGCACAGCACAAACCAAAAAAATAAATAAAGAGTAACCTCTATTTTTTATTTTTATTTTTTATAAAAAGACTTGAAAACTACCAAATTTAGAAACAACCTAAAAATCAACAATTTCCCTTAGTAAATCATATACTAATTTCCATAGATGGTCTTCTTAATTTTATTTATTTAATTTTATACTTAAAATGAGATTATCTACTTAGATAAAATCATATTTGCATCAAGAGTTGATATAGTTTAAGATATGTACAAGAATTATTTATTTCTTAGAGAGAGAAATAAGAGAGAGAAGAACCTGAGTGAGTAGCACAAGTTGTTCAACAGCAAATGATCTAGCGGCAGCAAGAGTATCAAGAGCAAGATCAACGGCAGAGGTGCAATGTGTATGCCAACATCCTCTCTCACCACAATTAGGTCTAGGCTCATGTTTTTGTGGTACTATAGAGACCTGACCACTGTACAAAAACTGCAACATCAACAAAAACACCTCGTACCCAACTGAATTAACAGGTATCACAACCTGTTGCTGCTGACCTGTTGAGTTCCGCGGTGAAGCAGGTCCCATTCTAGAACCCAATGGGTCTGACCCAGTTGGAGAATCTGCTCCACCGGAACAAAAGAATTTCCTAAAAAACAAGCTACGAGCAGCCAAGATGCATCTATGAGCATGAACTATTCTTCCTTCAACGCTAAAGGTTACATCACTAAAAGCTTGACCGTTTATAAGTAGGTTTAGATAATCAAGTGATAAAGATCTCAATGAATCTTCAAGTGACATGATTATGTACCCAAGATAAAGTTGCTTGCTTTTTATTTTTCTTTTGTTGATAAAGTGAAAAAACTTCAAGTTAGTAGGCCTTGGATCATGGGTTCATCCTCATATTCATGTTACTACAGTTTCTTATTGAATTAGTAGTGAGAGAAAGACAAAAGAAATGGAGATATTTTTTTCTGGGAGAGAGAAGAGAAAATGGGTGGCCGGTCAGCTGGGGCTATTTAAAAGGGGTGAAAATATATTACGAGTAAAACCCAAGAAAAAAATAAAAAATAAATAAAAATAAAAATAAAAAATAACTTTGCAATCTACTATATATACTACTCCGTATATTTTTTTAAAGAAAATAAGAAGGCTTTATTCTATATGCATATGGTAAGAATTTTGTTTTTAGTCAAATGCTTTTTTAAGATGATATAATGTAATGAATATTTTATTGGAAGTTTTTAGAAGTACCTAATTATTAAGAAACCATTAAATATATATAAAATAGAGAAAAATTCAATTGTATACCCTTATTTTGTTACATATCAAAGAACAAATCCCATCATCCATCATTTTTAATTTAATGATCTAGATTAATTTAAGATTTAATTTTTTAAACCTAATTTCACCCCGACTATATAAAGTTTTATTTTATTTTATTTTTCCCATTGGCCTTTTATTATTATTTTATTTTTATTTTTTTTCACACACAGTTTGTGTGTGTTTTCTCTCAACCGTTTCCCTCCACAAATCAGTTACGTTTTCCCTCCACCTCAACACCACTGTTATTTCACCACAACACCACCACGATTCTTCCGCTACGCCCACCACAACACCACCGCACTTCACCGCCGACTTCATTGTTCATATATCACGATCGATTCTGCTAATGCCTGAGTTTTCAACTTGATGAACCTGTGTCTGTCAGTTCAGAAATCTTCTAGTATCGTCGATGTGTTTTATTACTATTACATGTTTGCGATTATTATTCTGTCTTATAATTATCTGTAGCATTATGTGGTTTGTAGCTGCCGATTGTTTTACCTGTTGCGTTTCTGATCTTCAGGCGATGTATCTGTAGCGTTACACTGATTGTGCTTTTAATCACTGTTCAGGCATGATAATGGATCATGTGAGTTTAATTTTGATTTTTAAGTTTATTTTCTGTTTTTTTGTTTTTTGTTGAGATAAGCTGTTGATTATAGTGTTATATTACTTATTAGTTACACCGTTAGTGAACACTTTGAACAGATGATATTATTTTTTTTTTTTTTTTTATTTTTTATTTTTTTTTTTATGATAAGATGGTATATCACTGGATATGTGAGACTTTGTATATTCTCATGCTATTATATAAGAGTTAATTCTCGGTAAGTCTTTCAATCTTGATTATTTTTTTTCTTTTTATTTATTTTTAATTTTTTCTCTAATTATTGACAATGATAAATAGTTTTATAATAAGGTTATGTGCTTAAATACATAAGTGTGCCCACTGTATGGCCCACATAGATTAGGTGTGTCAATTTAATAATAATACTAACGATAAATTTTATGTTTATAACTTAAAATGTAATTTATACACATAAATAAATACTTGTATAATAATTATCATATTATATATTCTGGGAAATCGTAATTTATACACTTTAATGACTATATTATATATAATGAACGAACATTTTTTATTAATCCGTTATAAATTATTGGTACCCAATATGGGCATTGGTTTACATATTTTCTAATATTTACAATCGAAAAATACTAGAACAATTGTTTTTTTAGAAAAGAAGGGTAATAATATAGTGATAATTTGATGATAAAATATGCAACATCAAACATCGAAAGGTAGATGGTGGTATTGTTTTTGAAGTCGTGATGGAGTTGTC
>LBNU01008098.1:0-10919 GCA_014162995.1 Artemisia annua
TCTTCGGAACGAAGGCCCAATGGATTGTGACCGCTTTGCACCAACCGGATGGTTCGGTCTCAAGGGTTTCACATTGGCTCCTTGGTTGAGCTCAATGGGTGGTTTCGATAGCCTTGGTGGCTTAGGTCGGGAACTATCTCCTAAGCGTACGGCTCTAGGAGGGGGTTGGGGTTTGGTTGAATAGGTTGTTGGGATTCCAAGGATGTTACCACCTTCCATGATGTCGGGGATGGTAACGGTTACGAACAAAAACAACGAAAAAGATAGTAAAGGAATTCCTAGAAAATAAAACAAAATCACTAGAAAGGAGTCTAGTGAGTGACCTAATTAAGAATAAAGTTAACCTAAACATAACTATTCCCCCGGCAGGCTGGCCGCCAAAAACTTGTGCGCGTGGATTGCAACCGCACTTACGTTTACCTCTCGAGGATCTCGAGGAAAGCTTGCAATCCCCAACAGGCAGTGTACCTGACCAGATGTTTAGTATAGTGAAGTGGCAGTACGGGGGATGATCGTTCTTCACAGGGAATAGTGTTCGTTTAGGTTTTAAAAAATAGGTCTAAGGTGGAGGGAAGATTCTTTTTGTATTTTCTATATTTTATGAAGCGTAAATCTCTGGTTTTGGGAGGATAGGCGGAATTCGTTGCTAGTCAACTTAACCCCAGTTATCGTACTTCTTAGCTACTTATGATTTTTTGGTATTTTTTTTGGTTTAGGAAATCGTAAGGTGGAGGTAGTGTTTACTTAGATTTCATTTACTCCCTAACTATCTTTTATCATTTGTGATACGCTATGGTTTGAGTTTGCCTTTGGATGACGGGTGGTATTCCTAACAAGTCGTAGTGGTGCGTTCTATCCTAACTCTATAACGTTCCTACCCACTCTATTTGACGATACTCAAGCCATTCCTATCATGACGTTCCAGCCCGATTAGGCAACCTATGTGGCATGAAATACTACCTTAACAAACCAATAAACGCACATATGATTCACTGTTTTTCTAAAGACGTTCACATGTTACCATATAGGAGATTAGCCAGTTTTTCCTTTAGTCTAACGTAGGGATGAAACATCTCCCAAATACAATCACAACTACAACACCATGATAATCAATAGTCTAGGTTTCATTAGATTTAAGCAAACACAAAGTAAAATTGGCCTAGCATATTAAAAGGAAAGACAAGACAAATATATATCACCAACACATAAGACATTTGTATGAATAAAGAACTTGATCTTTCAACTTGAACTGCCAAGTTGAAGGGTTTTGGATCCCCTCCGAAGCGTCTGTAAAACTTCGTACTAGGCGTTTTGGTCCCAGTTCTCACTCTAAAATTCCTTCAATAAAAGAAAAGTTTTCTTATATTATATAGTTGTTTGCGGGCTGGACGCGTCACCCAATAAGTGAGTCGTCAGCTCGGCGATTTAGGGTTTTCAGACGGCCTTTCCTTGGACGTGGTATAATTTGGGTGGTTCAGATCTGACGGCGCCTTGGTTGACGGCGCACCAATTTGCACTACGAACTTCTCTGGCCGTCACGAGTCTTTTCTTCTCCACTTTCTGGCTCATCACTTGTTCCTGGAACGCCCGTCACCTTGTAGAGCTTGTGACGCGTCACCTTCTGGGGATCTTTTAATGGTCTTTTTGAGTTTTTTTTGTTTTTCGCCACTTTTTCACTCCGAAAATTGGGGCCGAAATCTTCTTTTGTTATTTTTCCCTTCAAAAGATACTAAAATGAGAAAAGAAACGACCTTTTGGGTGAATCCAAACCAAAAACATACGAATTTTAGACTCAACCGACCCTAAACGTAACATTTTTCGTCTCATCTTCATTCATTAGGGAGAGAACTTTTTTGGGGGGAGAACTTTTGGGGGATAATACCTAGGTCGAGTTTTCGGTATTTTTAAGTTTTCACCTTGTTTATCCATGATTATTAAGATAAGTCCTTTTCCATTAATACTTCAATATGTCTTGTGTTGTTTGATTATCTTTATGATATTGTCTTTACATTAACATGCTAGGCTAGGTTTTTCGTGTGTTTGCTTAGATGTAATGAAACCTAGCTATTGATTATTGGTTGATGGTTGGTTATTAATTGTGGTGGATGAATGATTTCAATGTTAGGCTTAAGAAAACTGGCTAACTTCCTATTGGTAACTTGCTTGAGCGTCTTAGGAAACATGAATCGGATGTGTACTATGATTTAATTGGTTGTGTTTAATGCATAAGAGAATATTAATGAGGCCATGATAGGATACTAAACATGTCGTCATAGGAAGAGATAGGATCTTATAGAGTTGGGGAAGGACATACACGCCCCCACGAATGGTATTAAGGAATACAAGCCGTCATCCACGTAATTGTAACAAACTAATCAACCAATAAAAGATAGCTAGGGAGTAGTGAAACATATGTAAACACGTTTTTCTCCATATTAGTTTTTCTCACATTTACTTTCTTGTCATTTTACTTTTATTGCATTTGTAGTTTATTGGGTTAGTTGACTAGCAACTAATTCCGCCCACTCCTTCAAAACCGAAATTTTACTTGCTTTCATAAAATATAAAAACACAAAAAAAATCATCCCTCACCCTTAGACCTAACTAGAGTAGTTTTCAATCCTAACGAACACTATTCCCCAAGTAGAACGATCAATCCCCTGGTACTTGCCACTACACTATACTACATCGGTCAGGTACACTGCCTGGTAGGGATTGCAAGCTTCTCAAGATCCCTTGAGAGGTAAAACATTTTGCGTAGATTGCAATCCACGCATCAAACACCTCACCTTGAAGACCTGCTGCAAAGAATTCATGAACAAAATTCTAGGCCATCAGAGAGTTGAGAATAAGATGAAGTGTTTGGAAGAATCCCCCCCCCCCCATCATCAAAAAAGAAGTTGATTCAATGAAACTTAATGATTTGCATAGAAATCATAAGTTTAGGCGAGGATTGTTGGGAATAAACTAACAGTTACCACTGTTATGCTTGGAAGAAGAAACTGTTGGAAGAATACACTAGCAGTGGAAACACCATTACCACTGCTAGTACATATAGTTTCCACTGCTTATATGATAACTGTTATGTATTCGTGTATTAGATAAGTATAGAAAAGATCTTGTGAATATCTTATTTAGTTAGACTTATACTTATCTTGTAAAAGACTCCTTGTCCTATAAAAGGAGGTCTTAGGTTTAGGTTAAATATACATATCAATTGCTAAAGCTTCAAGGTGTAACCCTAGTAATAACTAAGATCACTCATATTATTATTAATAATATTGAGGCTACAAGTTTGGTTAACATCTGTGTTTCATACTTTTCATTGTTCTTATACATTCATATACATCACACAAATAATCTTCTAAGTGCTTTGTAGTAAATTCCGCATGCTACATAGCATATACTCAAAGTATCTATCTAAAACAAGACGTGTGTTTAGATTCTCATCAAGTATGTAACAAGTGTTACGAGTGCACTATAATAATACTACAACACCTTGTATCTTCTTGATACTTTGTGTTCTTCTCTTGCACCAGTAGAGGAATGAAGGTGATCACTTGGTTGGATGATTGGATCACTCTTAAACAAAAGAAAACTATCTAAATGATGAAGGAAATGTAAATGTTGTTGAGGGATTTAAGTCAGAAAGTTTTATGTGAAAAAGGATGCCTAAAAACTGTGAAATGGACTGGTGTTTATAGGCAATGAAATTTTGGCCGTTATACAGGGACGATACCACTAAATATCAGACGGTACCACTAAATTTAATGGTACTATGGGAACTAGTGGTACCGTCAGACAAACAGTCTCCTAACTTTTTTTTTAGTGGTGAAAGTTTATTTGGGGAAGTTTGGAGCTGATGTGGGGGGAAAATAGGTGTCGGATAATTCAAACTTATTTTTCCAATTAAAACATTTCTTTTTAATCAAAAATAATTTGTAAAATGTATTTTTGAAAAAAAATTTTGTCACATTAAAAATGTGAAGTTTTAGAACACAAATTCAATTCTTTGATCATTTGTCAAGTTGTAAATTTGTTTGTTCTTACCTAGGGTATGTTTGGCACATGAGATTATGGAGAGATTATACTTATTTTTTTTAAATAAGCTATTTAAAAAATAATTTTTGTTTGGCAGACAGAACTTATAAGAGATTATAAAAAAAATAATCTTCCACAATCTCTGAAAATCAAAGGTTACTTCATGTAGCTTATAAAAATAATCTCTTCTTATAATCTCCATCTCCAGCAACATCTATAGTTCCAGCAACAGTTACTGTTGCCAAACATACCCTCTTGAGTGATTTACGTAGAAACGGGAAATTTCGACTAAAAATTTGTTTACGTTAATTTTGACGTAAAATATTTTAGATTTTGTTATCATCAAAACGTAAAGATGTCCAAAAATAGAAATGACATTTCCATACATTATTTGTATCAACACTATTGTTTTTAAAACCTTCTGTAATGCGCATCTTATATCGGAAACACGTTTCTGATTGGAAAAATTTATTATTTACTCTTTCACGACACCAAAGTACTAAAAATCACACCAAGTTCATCCTAAGTTTTTTTTCGCGATTTCAACACACATATATTTGGGGAGCTTTTAAAAAAATTCCAATTCTGGTCTATTCTTTCTGCCTTGAATTATCAATTGATCAATGAGAAGACTCCATTATAAAATTGAGACCTTTCATTGGTTAATCAAATCCTCAGTTTGGCCAAAACTAGGTTTTCTTATTATATACAAAGTAAAAGATATGTTTGACAACAGGCTTATCAAGGTCTATAGAGGCTTAAGCTTTTAATATAAATTTGCTTATAAAATAATATTTCCTAGAAATCAACTTGGGGCATTTTTCAAATCGTTTTCCTCTAATTCGTCCATTCAACATGATCTTCCTTCTATGATTTGATTCCTATCAGATTTATTGATGGTTTTTAATGTTTGTTGGTCGTTTTTTATGGATTCGGTTTGTGTTTTTCTAGGGTTTTGGAAATCGTCCCTTTTTATCATTGTTCAGCCGCCATCTTCCATGTTTTCTGGCCAAAACAGATCTATAATCGCCTCTCTACCTTTATTGGTATGCAATCGATTTATAGGTTTGTTTTCTTTATTAGAGGCGGCATGTATTCTCACTTGGATTAAAGAAACCTTAAATTTCCTTTATATGATGTCGATTCCTTTTTAGGGTTTCTTTTTGTATCGATCTGTTCAAGGTTTTAAGTAAGTCGGTTATGACTTATTGTATAAAGATCGATCTCTTGTTTTAATGGGTGGATCTATGCTGTATGATTATAAAACCTTTTTTGGTTTTTACATTCTATCGGTTTTGGTGCTACAAGGCTTACATTCTTTGCTGGAAGTATACCCACGTTAGGGTATTGTTTATCTACTGTTTTGATCATTATGGGTTGTCTTAGGAGTGTGTTTGGTAGTGGGTTATGGGAGAGATGGACGTTGGTTATGGTTGGGTCATCAATGGTTTCTATCGGATCGTATGGTGGCTGTAAGTTAGGGTTTCGTAACCCTATGTTTTTGTCTATGGCAGATTTTCGTTGCTGCTACTAGTTGATTATGACAAGGACGACTCTTGTCCATAGGAAATTCACGTTTACTCAAATTTTCTGGTAGTAGCTAATGGATACTGTTGGTTAAGATGCTTAATGGTACTATAAATCTTGTCATAGTGTCCTTGATTCGTATTACATGCAAACCTGAGTTTGTTATGCATTCGTATTTACTGGTTTGCATGTATAAAGGGATTGGTGTTAGGGTTCTCTCAGCCCTATGATTGTGTACAAATTTCAAGACCTGTTGATCACTATTATATCACTAAGATGGTCTTGTTAGTGGGGCTGATGGCTGGTGTGGTATTAGGATCCTTGCTCATCATTGCAGGTTGGTTATTTTCTTGGTGATCGATGCTTAGAGATCCTATGGAAGTTAGTCTATGGCAGATTGGATACCTTGGTTTTGCACTCTGATTTTGGCAACTATGCAGTTTATTGGTAATCTAATTTTGTCATGGTAGGTGTGCTGGCATTGTAGCTTGATCTATGTTGTCTTCATATGTTTCACTCTTATTTATTGGAAGATTGGTTCAAGGTGGTATGCTGGAAGGTTAGATCGGTTAGACCATGTTTAATGCTTCCAAAGTCGATTGCTACGGAATTCACTCTCCATTAGGTATTAGATTATGTATTTTTTTACATATACTAATAGAAGATGCAATGGTATAAGCTGGAAGATTGCACTGCTTGGATAGTCGGGGAAATTTGGTTTTCTTCGTGTTCAAGATCAGGATAGCTATGATACTAAGATGTTGTGTTTTATTGGTATTGTATTTCAATGCTAGTCATTGTTAGTTATTTTTAGATCTGTAGTTATAAGAAGGCTTGTCATTCTTATATAGAGGTATTGGTCGTGTCCTTAGGGACTTTGATGAGAGCCCACTCCCTCATCCATTGTACTGTAAACGTTTTTTATTAATGTATTTTACCGGGGTGCAGGATGTTCCCTTTACCCAAAAAAAAAAAAAAAAAAAAAAACTTGGGGCATTAGCCACCGCTAGCAAACAAATCTATTACCCTTTCTTTGACCATTATCCAACAAACAAAACCCCATTTTTGACCAGCTCAAAACCCCCAAATCATCCCCTTTTCTTGACATTTAGACAAAAACACACAATTTGTTGATCTCACTCACAATCAATGGAAATAACAACACCTGGAACAAAACCCAACTCAGAAATGAATGAAGAAGAATCAAAGATACGATACAGAGGAGTAAGGAAAAGGCCATGGGGAAAATACGCAGCAGAGATACGAGATCCAAAAGTTGGTGCAAGAGTGTGGTTAGGTACTTTTGATACTGCTATTGAGGCTGCAAAAGCTTATGATAAAGCTGCTTTTCAAATGCGTAAAAGTAAAGCCATTTTGAATTTCCCTTTGGAGATTGGTTTGCTTTTCAATGAACAAGTCACTGTCGCCGCCTTTCAAGGTGAAACTAGTGGCTGCCGTAAAAGAACGAGGCCTGAAGACCAAGATAACGCCTTAAACGGAGAAGACGGTTTTAGGTGAGGTTAAGCTTATAAAATGATAAAATAAAATAAAATAAAATAAAGTAGGCTTATGTGATTTTACAAATTTACATATTTGATAAGCTCAGAAAAAATAATACTTTGTTAAATTGTTTATTTAGTTTCTGAATATTAATTATACTGTGGACAACAATGTTGGGGTGAAAAGTGTAACTTGTTTGTGTTTCTCCTGTGAAATGTGATTACTAACTTGTAGTGATTTAATGGAATAAATGAGGTGTGTTAATAACCCTTGGGATTGTTTATACGTTCTTATTCTTTCTGTTTGCTAGTTACAATGATGTTTGAATATGATTTCAATTCTAAGCATAACAGAAAATTCTTTTTTCTTCCACGGTTGGTTTCAATTCTAGGCGATTACCTATCGTGGTACACGGTTCGGGTACTTCCATCTCACAACAGTCACTGTCTCCTCTTGCTGTAACACCTCCGGTAAGTGAAGCACTATTCTCTTGAAGGATTTATCTGTTTTGAATTACCTTGTTTAATTCGTTATAGCGCAGTTGTTCTAGACTACGCTGTGGTGTTATTTGAATAACCAAATTTTAAGTTTTAGTAGCAATTATAGATGACAAACAACATGTGAACACTAAGGCTCAGGTCCATTAAGTTTTAGTAAATATATCTGTTGCAAGTAGTATCATCAACACTATAGCAGGTATGTATAAGGATTTACCTTGTCGATACACTTTCATACTGGAACAGAAAAATGTAACTAATTAATGACCGGATTGAAAAAACATGAACCCACTTTTCTGTCCTCTATTTCCATTTCTCACGTGTAATATCATAAATCAATTTTTTATGTTATCAAGTGAATACAATCACTTTTTTTTTGGGTGCAATGTGGATGTATTATAAAATACATTGCATACGTATAATGGTCTGATGGAATTTCGAAGGAAGTTTTTTAGTTTAAGCGAAGTCAAGAGTAATGTTTGACTGTTAATGATAAATTTTGTTGAACATACTCTCTCCAATCTTCTACGTATCAGTTTAACATGTTTTCTTGTTTCTTTTCTCTGTTTCCTTTTCTATTTTTATTTCATAAAATCGATTATGATTTAGGATGACATGATTAACCACCACTAGTACCTATTTAAAATCGGGGTTTTCATAACTAGTTGTTGTAGCCATCTGCATTACCTTATGATGATGATGATTAAATGGTTGTTTATCTATATCACCTTGCTTAGATGGGCTTAACTTATGCTGATGGGAAGACAGAGCCTTTTAAGTGGACGGATCAATATGTATTGGCTTTTTGTGATATCATAAACCAATACCATATGAGGAATGAACGAAATTCCCCATATAAGTGGACTTCTCTTCAACTAGAGTTTGAGAAAATTGTTCACCACAAATTGAAAAGTGAAAAAGTTTTAAGGAAGAAGTTTGATTCAATGAGAAATGACTACAATCTTTGGAAGTCGTTGAAGAATGGAGAAAATGGTATAAGTTGGAATGTAAGTACAGGAAAATTGGATTGTTCGGATGATTGGTGGAGAAAGAAAATTAAGGTAATGACCTTTCTCTCGCTCAAATTCTTAATTTCTTATGATGCATTCTATTGTAACGTTTCACTATCATATCGTGTAGGAAAATCCCAATGTAAAGAGATTTAAGAAAAAACAACCTTCTATACAACTGCAAGAGGCATGGTATCGATTATTTGAGGATGATGTTGTCAATCAGGTAGGTTGTGTGACACCCTCTATATATCCACACACTTTGAAAGAGGTGCATCATTTGAATCTTGAGGTTGAGGATGTAGAGCATGATGATTGTGTAGATGGTTCTTCTCCTTCTGAAGACTTGGAAACTCAAAAGGACACTTTCTTAAAGGAGACAAGAAATGACGATATATCATCACCGAACCAAAGTGAGGGATCTAAACATTCTCAAAAGACAGCAAAAATGAGTACTCAACAAGATGATACCCAGCAATGTGTATTGAAAACAATGGAATCAGACTCTTCTACAGTCAATCACGCTGGTAATTATAGTATTAGTGGTGCTATAAGTGTGATTAACCGAATGGTAGATGAAGGATTAATGACAACATGTAGTGAGTTGTGGTGCTTTGCCATCAGTTTGTTTGAAGATGCTGTGAAAAGAGAATTGTTCTTGAGTTTGCCAGATGATGCAGGTCGGCTGGCTTGGCTGCAATATAAACAAAATCTCGGCAAATAAAACTTCTTTTTTGGATGATGCCCTTGATGTTGTCTGTTTCATGGTGATAGATATTCGGTTTTGAATTTGACGCCTTTGTATTTAACTTTATTTGGGGTTGTTTCATATTTTAATACTTTAGGAGGATATTTGTATTTCTAGTGACAACTTAACCATTTAATCTGGTGACTGATTTGTTAATGGTATGTGGTTATGTTTACTGCTATCATGAAAGATATTCTTTACTGCATGATATGTTGTCATGAATGGAGTAGGGATCCAGTGAGAAGAAAACTTAAAATGAGAAGGATGAGAAATAGCTATAACCACACATTTGAGATGCATCGAGTTGAATTAGATGCATCTCTATTCATTTAGATGCGTCTCATTTAGTTTCGAAAGTGATTTTGAAGTGAAAACGATGCAAAATAGTACTAGCAACAAATTTGACCCGCAGTGGACGAAAAATACATAGAATTCGTCTAACTTGATGAAATGCATCTAATATATGTATATGCATCTAATTTTTTGCTAGAAAATATATTATGGTGCATCTAAAAGATTAGAGATGCATCTAATTCAAGTCAATGCATCTCTAATGTGTGGCTATCGTTATTTCTCATTCTTCTCATTTTAAGTTTTCTTTTCATTTGATCCTAAGTCGTCATGAAGGTGTGGGGTTCATGAGAAAAAAAGAAGGAATACCGGAATGAGTTTTGGTTGTACCTTTTTTAGATTACATTTTACCCAAAACTACGATAAAATAGTTTTTGAGTACATACATATTATTTGACTTTTCAAACATGTTTTAATAAAAACGAAAATTGTAAAATATTACTGACGAATAAAAAAATATTTAGCCTTTTCAATTAAGCATACTTAAAAAAGTAATTAAAAAAGTATTACCTAATGATTTAGTTTTTTCAACTGTCAAAACCTCCGATCACAGGGTTTTCTAAAAAAAGAAATACTTAAAATTAAGCATTACAAGTTCTTAAGCTAAAAGTACAACTAACTAAAACACATTTTCTAACATTAAATGCAATTACAAGTTCTTAAGCTTAAAATACAACTAATTAAAACACATTTTCTAACATTAAATACAATCTTTAAATAGAAATACTTAAAATTCAACATTACAAATTCTTAAGCTAAAAGTACAACTAATTTAAACACATTTACTAACATTAATTAACTGGTTAATAAATATAATTAATGCAGTTATTAAAACACTCCTTACATAAAAAATACAACTTATTAAGCATATTGTACAACCAAATTAAACACAATTCCTGCATTAAATGTCACTAATACAAATAATAGAGCATATTATACAAATATTCAAGACCGAATGGGCAACGGGCCAAATGGGCTCGAGCCTGAACAGGCACGGACGGCTCGAGCCCGAACAAGCATGGGCCAACGGGCTCGCGCCCGAACGGTTTACAACTCCTAGCTGTCTGTTGAAGCAAAGATCCGTTCCCCTTCCTTCTAGCGAGATCCCTAGCTATCTGCACAAGAGAACGCGCACGTTAGCTCGCCCCGGGTGTTATCCCAGGACCAAGCTCCGGCGTGAGAGTAAGTGTGTGTGTAAGGCCGAAAGGTATATGAATTAAATGAGAGTAAGTATGCGTGAGTGTG
>LBNU01008100.1:5750-19133 GCA_014162995.1 Artemisia annua
TTAACACTTAAATCTGCTTGTTAGAATGCAGACTATACAACTTCTAACTTCTCTAAATCGTATCGTAAACTCTCTTTTCTCAATGCCATACCTATGATCTTTATAGCACAAGGAAAACCCTAGTCGGTTTACATAACTTGAACGACAAGTATACAATCCCTAACTTATAGAATATTCTAGATTACATAATATTCTAATTCTAATAATATATTCAGTCTTTATCTTCAAGCAGTACTTTGACTTATCAACGAGCAGTACTTTGATCAATAGCAGTACTTTGACTTTAATACTTCAGCAGTACTCTGAAGAGCAGCACTTTGATATCCAGCAGTACTTTGATCTTTTATACCCCAACAATGTTGGTCTCGGGAGTGGTATTGGTGAAATGATGTGGATAATTGAGTCGCTTTTGGTCTTCCCGTACCCAAGTATACTCGGGACTTCTTCGGGAATTCCCGCGAATTTCATGATAGAATTTGACTCTGTTTCATTGTATGACCTTACAGTCCATGATTTCTATTGGTTCTCCCACAAGGTTCAAGTTTGTCATTGAGTTGGATTTCTTCTATTGAAGGATGAGTAATTCATCGAATAATCACTTCTTAGTTGTTTCATGAATATGTGTTGGACTAGTGAATTGGGTTTTTTTCCGACTTCGGTTCATCAATAAGTGATTAGCACTTCGACCATAAAGTGCTCTCAAATGGTGTGATCCTTATGTTCATGTAATAACTATTGTTGTAAATGAATTCGGTTTATGGCAAATGGTTAGTCCAACAATTTCCAAAGTTAATCATACCTGATCTAAGCATATCTCCCTATGTTGGAATCGTTCTCTCGTTCTGACCATTGGTCTGAAGGTGATAGGTGATGCTTATACCTAGTTGGGATTCTAAAGAAAACCTTAAAATGATTGCCGAATGGGTATCGTGAATGTTATGAATTAAGTCTTCCTCCACCTAAGGTGCTTAGTCTCCATTACTAAGATATTTCCATGTTCTGTGTCATCAATTACAAAACCCTTATATGTATAAGTGATGTAGCATAGTGATTGATTTTCAAAGTTTGTTTCGAGATTGAGTGTTTTGTTCATAATCTGTATTCGAATAAATGAATTTAAAACTTTAAGCAGACGACTTTCTAAGAAATAATTTCTTACGAGATGTATGATTTGTATAATAGTAGTTCGGAGGAAATTCATTGAAAAGTGTTGGCATTAAAAATGATGAAATAGTCGGGTGGGTATGTCTACATGTATGCGTTGATGTCTAACATCTAATCTGGATAATGCCTATTGATGAGATCATGTTCACTTGAAGGTTCTATAGTCCGGTTTAGAAGGCTGGATTCATCTTTATAGTGTTGCTTAGTGAGCATTCATATCGAAACAAATCTTGTAATTCGGGTAGGCTAGTACTTTCGAGATGATAGAATCTTGACAACTAGGTCAGTGATAATTGTGATATCTCATGATCCTGTTGAGTTTCAAATGATCTTAATGTATCAAGGAATTCTTCTCAAAGATGACATGTAAAGTCTTTCTAGGAAAGTCATTGGTAATATCCACTTATGAATTTAGTGAGTAGTGAGACTAGAGAATGGTAACTGATGGTGATAGTGAGAATGTAAGGTAGCCTGCTGAGACTCGAATGTCTCAGTATCATAACTGATTGTCTCCTCTGAATTGGTCTCATGTGAAGTTACAGTGGAAGTCATCGCCCGATGACGGTGAATACTCCAATAATATCGAGGTATAGTTGGCATAGATTCATTGGTATCATCCTACATGTCTAAGTCTGAAGAAGTATTGATAAGTAGGTGAATGAGAGCACGGCTCAATGGTAATTGTGACTTAGTGAGACTGTGATGAATGAGGGTACCATGATGTAAGTGTACTGTGTATATATGTGTATGTTCATGAGATGTTGTGCTTATGCATTCATATGAATTTTGGCGTTTCAGAAATTTTGTAAGACTCGACCCGAACATAATCCTAACATAACTGCTCAAAGTATTTCAAAATTCACCTTTGAGTCAGACATAGGTGATCAGTCCATGTCCCACTGTCCCTGGTCGAATATAGGTGATCAGTCTATATCCTACCGAGGTTTAATGAATTTTGCAATACTTAGCTCAACTATACTCGTAATATGTCCACGACTCCTTGGAAAAAATGTTTAGACAGCAAAGGCGATGTCAAACCATTCAGTTGCAAGTCCCGCCCATACAAGACTTGTAACCTATGTTTTCACACCCCATTGCACAACCGATGTAAAATGAACGAAAGTGACCCGTGTAATGTAGTGTAGGTGATCGCACACCCAAGTGATGCCATGAATGTAGGTAATCCACACCTAAGTGATGCCATGAATGTAGGCAACAAAGTACCCAAGTAATGTAGTGTATCTCTATACCCATGAAATGTAGGTGGTTACACACCCATGTAATGTAGGTATCATGCCATACCCGAGCAATGTAGGTATCTCTATACCTATGAAATGTAGGTGGTTACGCACCCATGCTATGAACTGTATTGTGGTATAAAACCATGTAAAGTGAATATGCACTCATGATGAAATGATGAGATGCTATGATGATGTGGTTATAGTCTAGGGTCCAAGATACAATCTAGTTCGCTATAACCTTAGCTCTGATGCCAATCTATCACACCCTGAAAATACCTGTTATATGGCAGCGGAATGGAATACCTGGGTGTAACGAACAAGGCATCTCATACAAGGTTATATTGAACGACCTAAAGTGTCGTTTTGAAAATACATCGTTTGATCATTAAAACATTCAGAGTTTACAAAATAGGTCCCATAATGGTGTTACAAGTTCATGAAAACTAGTTCGACTTGATCAAACGTTACATAAGTGCATAAAATGAAAGGTGAGACGCGTCGACTCCTCGACTCCATGATGGTCCATATGCAAGTCACATGTTGTTATCTTAGTAACCTGAAAATACATTGCTAAAACGGTCAACAATAATGTTGGTGAGAAATCATAGGTTTATGAAAATGAATGTTATACGGAACCCATAAGTATAAATGTATGACTAACCGTCACATAATTAATGAAAAATAGTACAATAGACCTTAAGCTCATGACCCCGAAGCTAGACTGTACTAATGAAATGCCCCAAATGGAGTGCTTTGCCAAACACCCTGAATGTATGAAATGAAATGCATCCGTTTGACTGTTGGTAACCCCAACGCGGATGGAGGCGTCACCCTAAATAGATCTATCCACTCACTTTCGCTTGCTCACAATTAACGATTCATGATGTACTAAATAGGGGACTTTAACATGGCAAATGCGGTAACTTAAGCATTGTACTTGAATTTGTATACTTAGGTCCGTACAAAAATAAATGGTGCAATGTATTCTCCCCCGTAGGATTTGAAAACAATAAAAATGTAAACGGGGCTATGAAAACTAACCTCAAGTGATGGTACAATATGTAGTGTATGAACTGAAGTGATGAGGTGCAACTCCTAGCCGCAACCTAAAATGAATGCATGTAATCTAATTTAGATTATGAAATGAATTCATGTATGCACTTGCACTTATAATCTATACCACTCGTATTGTATCAAAATATGAATAATCGCCGAAAATATAATTTATATTATCGTATAAAGTTATAATGAATATTACATGTTCATATAGTGTAATAGTGTTGTATGATAGCCGTTTGGCGATAAAATGTGAAAATACAAGTTTTCGTCATAAAATATTATACTTAGTAATTCTGAAATACGGCTAAAAATGGCCTCGGAAAACTAGTTGTAAATCAGTGAGTATTGAGAGTTAGGAAACAAAATTTGTAGTTTTGGAAATCTTAGCACCAAGCCTAAATATGTTCAGTAGTGAAGTTTTGCTCAATGTGCCCAGATTTTAAGATAAATGGTCGAAAAGTATGGTGTTTAGGCCGAAACTGCCATTTCTGGGCAGTTTTTGTGAATGTTTGGATGACTGTAGATTACTCATTTTAAGTCCAAATGACAAACAGCTTTTTGATTTGAAAACTAGGCCAGGTGCTCTAACTTTTGATCCTTGGAGTCCCAACTCCAGAACTGAGTCATTTGACGGGAAAATGGCTCCCAACATGGGTATTTGCAAAGTTTCTGGGTAGACTTAGAAAAATTTCTGAGTAAAAGTGCTGGTAGAATTTTAGTGAACTTATATTCTTTGAAAAATTCATAACTAATTCGTTATAAGTCCGTTTCTCGAGTTCTTTATATCCCCGAAAAGGTAAAAAGGTGTACTAACATATTTTCAATAGTTTGGTATGTTTTGACAAAGTCTAAGGCTCGTTTTTTGTCAATGAAATTCGTACATCAGCAACATATTTTTCAGAAAAATATATATAGTTAGTATATCTTGTTTTTGGCATATCTCCTTCGTTATAAGTCCGTTTTTAGCGATTCAAAAGGCCATAGTTTCGTCTAAGAATGTATTTTCTATTTCTTGGGTCCAAAATTAACCAAAACTCACTGAGTTTACCCAATTTTGAAAATAAGGACAGTAGGTTTATATATGGTTCCAAAAATGATTTTTCTTAGTTTGTACTTGTCCAAATCCACTACTAACAACATCAACTCATCCCTTAATCTACCATACACCTTCTTAGGGTGTCATGGGTTCCCTAACATCATCTCTTCAACCATTTTTCCATAGGTTCACTAGTAATTCATTTTATAGATAAAAATGATATAAAACATAAGTTTAGTGGTATAGATTTTTACATGCTTGTACATAGACAATAAAAATACATAAACCTTGTAAGAAATTTGGTAGAACTTGTGAAAAATAAAATGGTAGACTTACTTGGATGGTTAGTAATTTTTAAGAGAAAATCCTACTAATCCATAGGCCTATATCTCAAAATCTTGTAATGGATGATATCTAGTTCTTGTAATAGAGATTGTCTTTGAAAAATTTTTGTCTTCCCCTTGGTGATTGATGGTGAACGAGCACACAAAGGAAGAACAAGAGAAAGAAATTTTTTTTTACTTTGATCTAAAATTACACCATGAACTATGTGAAAGATTTAGATGGAATGAGGTTTATGTTGGTGTGTTTTGGGGACTACAAGTGTCCCTAAGACACTAAGGGCCGGCCACCTATGAAGGGGTGGTTGTGGTGTCATCTTTTGTGTAACATTATTTTTACGGGGTACCGTTTAGTGTATAGTTTGAGCGGTTTAGCGTTTTCGGGTACCGGGTTAATTAAAAATAATTTTTAATGTAACCATTGTGTCAAAATGAACTTATAAAAATTATAAAAATATAATTTTGCAAATATTGGGTATTTTGATAGGTAGTGCTTGGTAGGTACAAATATTGTTATAAGTTAATATAATTGAAGGTTTAAAAATATAAAGCCTTAAAATATAAAATAATTAACTTTTACAATTTTAGTGGGAATATTACAAATATATAAAAATATTAGTGCCATGGTGGGAATTGTTTGGTGTATTTATTAAAAACTATAATCATGTGTTATTATTTATTTGAAGATAGATAAATATATATAACTTGAAATTGTATATATTCTACGAGTGGGATAGAATGCAAATGATGTCGTGATGAATTGTAGACTAACCCTAGTCTATAAAATGTATGATGAATGATAATGTGACTTAACCTACCCGGTTTCGTCAAATGAATATCCGTAAACCCAGTTTACGTGTAATGTTGAATTGAAATTCAATGAATAGAAAAATGCCAGGACTAAGGAAATTGACCTGAAATTGAGAATTGTGACATTCTTCCCTCCTAACAGGAATCCAGTCCCTGGATTCAGTTCATGTGTTGGATCGTTATACTCTGACCAAACTATTATATAGCTTGTTAAGGGTTTAGTAGCCTTGGATAAATCCTAATCTACTAACAATGAAACACTGAATTACTCTATTAAGTATGCGGAATTACTTAACAAAGCTAAGAAGAATTAACCAAACTTTGATTATATTAACACCTTAAATCTGCTTGTAGAATGCAGACTATTACAACTCTAACTTCTCTAAATCGTATTCGTAAANGAATTTTAGTGAACTTATATTCTTTGAAAAATTCATAACTAATTCGTTATAAGTCCGTTTCTCGAGTTCTTTATATCCCCGAAAAGGTAAAAAGGTGTACTAACATATTTTCAATAGTTTGGTATGTTTCGACAAAGTCTAAGGCTCGTTTTTGGTCAATGAAATTCGTACATCAGCAACATATTTTTCAGAAAAATATATATAGTTAGTATATCTTGTTTTTGGCATATCTCCTTCGTTATAAGTCCGTTTTTAGCGATTCAAAAGGCCATAGTTTCGTCTAAGAATGTATTTTCTATTTCTTGGGTCCAAAATTAACCAAAACTCACTGAGTTTACCCAATTTTGAAAATAAGGACAGTAGGTTTATATATGGTTCCAAAAATGATTTTTCCTAGTTTGTACTTGTCCAAATCCACTACTAACAACATCAACTCATCCCTTAATCTACCATACACCTTCTTAGGGTGTCATGGGTTCCCTAACATCATCTCTTCAACCATTTTTCCATAGGTTCACTAGTAATTCATTTTATAGATAAAAATGATATAAAACATAAGTTTAGTGGTATAGATTTTTACATGCTTGTACATAGACAATAAAAATACATAAACCTTGTAAGAAATTTGGTAGAACTTGTGAAAAATAAAATGGTAGACTTACTTGGATGGTTAGTAATTTTTAAGAGAAAATCCTACTAATCCATAGGCCTATATCTCAAAATCTTGTAATGGATGATATCTAGTTCTTGTAATAGAGATTGTCTTTGAAAAATTTTTGTCTTCCCCTTGGTGATTGATGGTGAACGAGCACACAAAGGAAGAACAAGAGAAAGAATTTTTTTTTTTTTTTTACTTTGATCTAAAATTACACCATGAACTATGTGAAAGATTTAGATGGAATGAGGTTTATGTTGGTGTGTTTTGGGGACTACAAGTGTCCCTAAGACACTAAGGGCCGGCCACCTATGAAGGGGTGGTTGTGGTGTCATCTTTTGTGCAACATTATTTTTACGGGGTACCGTTTAGTGTATAGTTTGAGCGGTTTAGCGTTTTCGGGTACCGGGTTAATTAAAAATAATTTTTAATGTAACCATTGTGTCAAAATGAACTTGTAAAAATTATAAAAATATAATTTTGCAAATATTGGGTGTTTTGATAGGTAGTGCTTGGTTGGTACAAATATTGTTATAAGTTAATATCATTGAAGGTTTAAAAATATAAAATCTTAAAATATAAAATAATTAACTTTTACAATTTTAGTGGGAATATTACAAAAATATATAAAAATATTAGTGCCATGGTGGGAATTGTTTGGTGTATTGATTAAAAACTATAATCATGTGTTATTATTTATTTGAAGATAAATAAATATATATAACTTGAAATTGTATATATTCTACAAGTGGGATAGAATGCAAATGATGTTGTGATGAATTGTAGACTAACCCTAGTCTATAAAATGTATGATGAATGATAATGTGACTTAACCTACCCGGTTTCGTCAAATGAATATCCGTAAACCCAGTTTACGTGTAATGTTGAATTGAAATTCAATGAATAGAAAAATGTCGGGACTAAGAAAATTGACCTGAAATTGAGAATTGTGACACATACTTCCACGGCTTCGGGGGTTAGTCTTGACCTTCTTTCCGATATAATTCGACCGCTAATAGAAAAGGCCGATTCGGAAGCTACCGGCGAAGCTTGGACCGCCAATAAGTCACGAGCCATAGCGGATAAAATTGGAAATTGGATTTCCCTTTCTTTCCACCAAGCCAAAATGTCAAAGTTTGCAAACTCTTCGGGACTTAAAGTTCTTAAAAAGTTTGTAGCCATATATTGTCCCAATTCGCTTGTTGGGACCGATGTTCGTTGACGCTTTGTAGCGTCTTCAAATAAAGAATTATAAAGGTTTATATTAATGTCTCTTGCCATTCGGGACGATCCGGCCCGCATTGGTCAACAATTAGGTTTTGTTGGTGACCATATTTTGTTGCATAAATTCTAAATAATTTTTTAAAATTATCGTTAAATTTAAAAATTTGAGATGTTATATAGTCGGGGTCTTCACCGTCTAACCCAAATGTTAAGTCTAAATTTTCCATTATTTTTGTTATTAGAAGTTCTACGCCTCCAACATTTAAACATGAATTAAGTGCGGCGGAACAAGTAAAAACCAAAGGTAAACTAGCAAAGTATTTTATAAATTTCTTTTTATAACTTTAACCATAGTTGTTGCCTTTTTTAAAACTTGTAAAAAATTAGTTAAATCATTTAGTCGTTCCCAATCTTGGTCGTCTAGTAATATAACGGACATATGTTTAATAACAAGTCTTTCATTAAAAGCATGTAAAGTTACACGTTGTCGTAATATATTTTCAAACATAATGCAAGTAAAATTCCACCTAGTATTATTATCAAAGCAAGGTCCTAGGGGTGTTTCATTACACATAGCACGAAAACGTCTATAGTTAATTTGTCGTTCGTTGCTGGAACTATATATAGTTACTAATAAATTCATAAATTTCATCCTTAAACTATCACATATTTTTAATGCCGCTTGCACGGATAAATTTGTACATGAGCAACACAACGGGAATAAAAAAAGCACCATCTAAAACGGGTTTTACACATAATTTTAACATGTCCATAGCTCTAGTATTATTAGATGCATTATCTAGTGAAATCGTAAAAACTTTATCATCTAAATTATATTCAATTAAAGTGTCATGCAAATTTTTTCTTAAATTAGATCCCGTATGAGGATAACCAAATAGTTTAAAAGCAATTGTCCGTTTCATTAATAACCAAGATTCGTGATTAAACCAATGAGCCGTAACGGCGAGATAAGAATTTGCCGTACCATGTGGTGCGGTCCAAGTATCCGTAGTTATAGAAACACCATATTTATATTCACGAAAACCATCAATAATATATTTTTTAGCCGTTTTTCATAAATTAAAAGCATCACTTCTAAGAGTAGTACGACTTACATGTTGATACCGCAGTTGTAGCCTCCTTTTGATGATCTCCGTAAGCTTGACGTTGTCGAAGTGGTTGAATGGAAGCGCTTGTTGAATGACAAACTTCGTAAAATCAAGTCGATGCGCATCGTTATCATATATAAAAACTTGACCATCCACACAAATAGTACCTTGCGATGTATCACTTTGGACCGCCTTACAACTACCCATATGATTCCTAAGTGTAGAATTAGACGTGGGGTTATAAAATTTCCCACATTTCTTGCAACGCGCCCGATTCAAATTATCAACCATAAGACACAAACCGTAATTAGACCAAATATCACCTTTTCGGTTAGTTGGTCTAACTTTCACAACATCTTCATTT
Source organism: Artemisia annua (assembly GCA_014162995.1). Lineage (NCBI taxonomy): Eukaryota > Viridiplantae > Streptophyta > Magnoliopsida > Asterales > Asteraceae > Artemisia > Artemisia annua. The sequence continues at coordinate 15,155 of LBNU01008100.1, forward strand.
GTGTAAACTTTTCGGGTATTGCTAGTAGAAACGGAGGGAGTAGTGGAAGCTTGTTATGATTGTGAGTTTTCCATTATAGCGATTAGCGATATTAGAGCGTTTTTGAGAGATTAAAGAGAGAAATGAGATTGTTTTTTATGTGTTTTCAACCACAACTCATTACATGTATTTATAATAACAATCCATGGCTTAAAAGCATCAAAAAATGACCAAAAAACTCAAAAAAAGGTAAAAAAAACGGCTATTTTCTATTAGAGCCGTTGGCTCGTATTTTTTAAAAAAAGGGTAAAAACCAGTTAAAACCTAACGGCTACTTTTTTTATTTTTTTTTTCTTTTTTTTTCTTTTTTTTAAAGCAACGGCTTGTTGACCGACTGCTTGACCGGTTAAAACCGATTCTTTTTGCAACGGTTATTAAAAAAAAAAATATTATTGCTAATACAAATATCGCCTAAAAACGTTATTTATATTTTACGATCTTTGCTAAGTTTTGTTAACAACAAAGTATTAACTTTAGTTTGTAGTAAAACATGATTATAGTTTAAAGTCTTGCATAACTAGACTTTACTTCATATAAACATTTGCTTTATTTACATTTCATATTTAACATAACATTGTTATATTTCTAAATATAGAAAAATGTAACATGACATCATGGCATGCATCATGAGCCTTTATGGAAAGGTTTCTAAATCTAGAAGTTGACTTTCCATAAGATCTCTTACACATCTTGGAAGGATTATCACTCAAACCATTGTGTGTTGACTTGAAGAATCTTGATTTGACATTGCTTATATGGATAGATTTCTTGTAGCCTTTGACTGTCAGACCTGGCGGAACCCTGGAGATACAAGGGCGGAACCCTTGTTTTGGTTCCGCCGGATCCGCCAGGCTGCTGGCTTGGTTGGCTATAAATAGCAAGCCACTTGCAAGAAATCAATCATCACTTTTAGCCATACTTTACATATAAACTCTCATTCATCTTATCTAACTCAGTGGTAACTCACTTGTGTGATTCTCTTATGTAGAAAGGAAGTTCACAAGTTCATCCGAGAAGTTACAAGTTTCAACGCAACGTTGCAAGACTTGTTAGCCTTTTATTGTGTAAACTCTTGTAGTTTATACTTCGTTTGTATTTTGTTAAGAAGTGATTGGTTAGTATTTTAGTCCTCAAAATACATTAAGTGATAGGAGTTGTTGTAAAGAACTCGACATCTAGCTTAGTGTCGGAAATAGTGGATAGGCGACGTTAGGGTGGTTCTACCTTAAACTAGGACCCGATATTTAGCTTTGTATCGGATAAAGTGTAAGCGACGATTTTAAGGGTTTCTCCACCGGTGAAAGGAGCTTGTTGACTAGTGCTTGAAACTCTCGAGTTGGATACTCGGGGTGTGGAGTAGGGCAAGGAAAAAGAGTCCTTGTAGCCGAACCACGATAAACAATCGTGTTGTGGTTTGATCATTTCTTTCTTTATTCTTGCATATTAATTATTGTTAATTAGGTAGAATCATTGGTTACACATAAAGCTTTTCAAAGATAAACAAGTTAAAAAGCGATAAACTATTCAACCCCCTTCTAGTTTTCCACAATTGGCATCAAGAGCTACGTTACTCAAGATCTTTAAAATATATTGTATTTTAAAACTTGGATCGATCCATGGATTTTGAAAATCTCAAAGAAGGGCAATCTACTCAAATGCCACCAGTATTTGAAAAAAAAACTTCGTTGAATGGAGAAATAAATTTGAAAACTATATGAGATCAATTGATCAAGATCTTTGGCATATTATTTCTATTGGTGATTTTAAACCAACAAAAACAAGTTTTGAAAATCAAGATGATTATCTTAAATTTGATAAAAACACTAAAGCTAAGATAATGATTTATAAAGCTTTACCGAGGATTGAATATGAAAGAGTGTATTTTTGTCAAATGGCTAATGATATTAGGAAAAATATATTAAATTTTCATCAAGAAATATGTCAAGTCAAAGATGATCAACTTGATCTTACATATGAGTTGGTAGTCTTAGAAAAACTAATAGATAGACACTTAGTTGAAGTAAATACAAGTGCTACGAGTTTAAATGTTTTAAATGAAGGTATTAGTGAAGATGAAAACTTGTGGCAAGCTCAAAGAGGACTTGCTTACGAATCATGGAGTGACACGGATGAAGATGAAGACAACTATCCGGTTTGTAATTATAAATCTGATAAAACTACAAACAAGGTACAACTTGAAACCGAACACTTTTGCTTTGACACATTCATCTTAGAATTCTCTAAACTAGAAAATGAGTCTAAACATTTGTGTAACATGGACCTAAAAACAATCTTTAACGATGAACCATCAAAATCTCTCAAGAACAATTTTGAAAAGGAAATCATGTTGGAAGATAAAATGTCTAGACTTGAGAGTAATGTTGAAATTGATCTAGAATGCAAAATATGTCAAGATTACAAGCATGAAATTAAAAGACAAATGAAAAAGGAAAGATGTTAGTTAAATTTGAAGAAAGTTCAAAATCTCTTGAAAGATTGTTGAAAAGTCAAAAGTCATTTAGAGATAAAACCGGATTAGGATTTAACTCCCATGCATCATCAACAAGTAAAACAAAGCAAGTAAAGTTTGTTAAGCCTAGGAGAGAAGTTTAGAAGTAACTCAATCTCAAATAGAAATTTATGATAAAAGGACAAAGGATATCATGTTCTATGTTTATATATGTTTGTCTAACCTCCTTGGATTCATTAGAATTTGAGTTTCCAAGCTTTCCTACAAGTTAAGATAAAACGCATAATGATTATCTTCTTGGTAGCTTCTCTATGGAACTTAAAAGGTACGCGTTTCTTTAACTTACCTATTGTTGTCTCATGTCTTTAGCTTAAGATTTATCGTGTGTAGTATTAGTAGTTCATACCTTAAGTTGTCCTTTCTTTAGTTAGTTATAACGGGGAATGGATCCTCTGTGGTCGAAGGATTTCCACATAACAATGTATGGGAGACATAAGGTGCTTCGATTTAATAAGCTCTCGGGAATTGAAAATTGGAACTCTTGAGTAAGTCTCACTTAATGCTTGTCTACAAGTGAGGCAACTAAGAATCTCCTAAGTGATAAGATGACCAACACTTTTATGATGCTTGCAAATTCAATAAATAAAATGCTCCACAAAAGTTTAAGAGATAATATCATTTAACACAAAGACTTGAATTTTCAATCATACCTTAATTCGAATACTCTTTTAATAAAACTTCACATGAAGCATACAAAAAGTAATAGAGTACATCAAAACACTTTAATATGTTTGGGGAAAAACATTGTACTCTAAAGACCAAGGTTTTGCACATAAAAATTCAACTCAAAGTCTTATGAAGACGTACCTCTTAGATGTTTATATAATAACAAAGGTTATAGTGAATCGAGAAGTCGTTAAACTTAACTCTTAACAAATGACCATCTTCCTTTAAGACATCACCTTTGGTAGATGATGACTTAGTGAAAAATCGAATAATGGTAAGATAAGAAAGCTTAGGAAATGACAAGGAAGATGAACTATTAAAAAGAGAATTTGTTAAAGAATCTAAAAGTCATTCATTAGATTAGTATCATTAGGAACATTAATAAAAAGAATGGGAAGAACATAAGCTGAAACTGGAATTAACGTATGTTGTCTCGTGTCAAACATTGATTTAATAATACCATAAAACAAGTATCTTGGGTATAAATAAAAAAATCTGATGAAAATAAGTTTTGGACCTTAGCGTCTCAATCGAAGAGTAAAATCATAATTGGATCTTACAAAATAAATAAAGATGTTGGAAAGTTAATAAACAAAGCCAAGATAAAAGTACTATGAAAGACCTTTCACAAGCTCCAAAAAGCAAGGAATAATCACTTACACTGGGTACAAAAAAGTTCTATCAGTCACGCCCAAATGCGTGACGATTATGCATATAGTCACACACGTTTTTTTTCGTCGTTGT
>LBNU01008101.1:0-12940 GCA_014162995.1 Artemisia annua
TATATATATATATATATTGCTAAATATCTATATAATTATTAATTTTTTAAAAAACAAATAGTGAAATTCGGGTTATTCGGGTCAACCCAAGAACCGAACCGAATTTGAATTATGTTTTCGGCTCGGTTCAGTTCGGTTTTCGGGTTGACCCAAAAAAACTTTTAACCAAACTAACCGAACTGAACTAACCGAATAGCCCGATAACCGAACCGATCAACGCCCCCAATATATACACCATTTTTCAGTGGTTATTGGATTCATCAAATTTCTACATAATTTTTTGTTTAAGTATTCTAGGTTTGTCTTCTGTCTCCGTAATAAATGGTCCATTTGTCAATGATTTGTTCTCATGATACAAAGATTTTACAGGTTTTTGTAGGTTGGTCAAAAGAATTACAAGGCCCATTGGAGTGATCCATGAAAAGCCCATTTAAATCAAATGAAAACATGTTAAAACTTAAAACAAATAAATGCATGTGGTGTAAAATCTTTAACGAAGGACTTTTGTTAATTAAAAGCAAATTATTTGTTTTCTGTCAAAATTTTCAAGATACTTTTGCTATAGAAACTCAAATTCTTTACAGGTAGATATGCAGATAACCAGTGTTTATAATTGATTTTATCTTATCATAAATAGCAAACTCGGTTTTAGAGTATAGAGGTTGTATATATACAGCTAAACATGTATCATGATATCTTCGATAGATATAGATACTCTGTAATTGCACACAGAAAAGACGCAGTATATAGATATAGATATCAAAATACATCATCATGGAAACACAACACTACAGAAAACATATTTAAACTTTAAAGCATAGTACCTACTTTTTTTTTTCCTTAAACAGCCATATATCCTATCTTGGTTCCTACTGTTTTTATTTAAAGCATGAAAGTATGACGATCCTTTTCGAGCGACATCAGGCATAACGAGGATAAAGGCGAAGTGGAAGTCCCTTGGCAAGCTTAGGCATCGGATTGACAATGATTTGTTCATTCGGGATAACCTTTTCCCACTTATATTTTATCACGAGATGATGCATGAATACGAGTATCTCTAATCGTGCATATTCTCTTCCTGGACACATATGAGGGCCTCCTCCAAATGGTACGAACGTATATGGTGCAGGTCCTTTGCCATCGAATCTTGATGGATCAAGCTTTTGAGGCTCGGTAAATACTTCAGGGTTTTTGTGAGTTGAGAGTGCACTCCAGTACAGCTGAAACATTGAAGAACCATAACTAGCCAATAAGTAAAAGCTATACATAATAGATCGAGACCATATTGAGTGATGAATATATGCATCATGCGTGTTGGCGAATTAATTACCTTCCAACCTTTTGGAATGGAATAACCATTATATACGAAATCAGTCATGGCTTCTCTAAAAGAACCTTGAAGAGGTGGAGCTAATCTAAGGACTTCACATGCCACATTCCAAGAGTACTTCATCTTCGACAGGTCCTCCCAGTTCAACAATTCTCCCGGTGCTTTAGATTTTGCAATTTCCAATTGTTCTATATTTGCCAAGAAAAAGATAAAGAATAATGTTATAGTGGTAAAATTCATTTTTTTCGTTTCCTTCATATTTATCAATGTAACTTGTCATTCTTAAATTTTTATTAAATGTTGATATCATAAATCTTCTATTAAACTAAAACTTGAACGTACTTTAAGCAAATCTATTAAACTTGAACCATGAATAACACTTAGTACCTTTTAAGACTCCCTCGTAAATTTCTGGCAAGTCAGCAAGAAACTTTACAATGAATGCACATGTTGAGCTTGCATTATCATGGCCGCCAATCAACAAACCAATGATTACGTCAGCGATATCAGCTTCTGCAATGTTTTGGCTCTCTTCATCACAAAGCATTTGCGACAATATGTCTTGTGTAGGTGAAGCTTTCCCATCGGCCAAATCAATCTTTCTTTGCTTTATGATTGCAATAATTTCTTTTCTGATGAAGTTGCCTGCATGTATTGCTCTCCGTAAAGGTGTCCAAGGAAGGTCAATGGGGATAGAGAAAATCCCCGGAGCAAATTTCTCGAATGGGCCAGATAAGTGCTTGACCTCTTCGGGGTCTTCAATACTCACAAAGATCTTGCATGCTAGCGAAAAAGTGAAGTTTTGGGTGACTTCATGTGTCACAATTTGGTCCATACCGTCCCATTCGGTTTTGAAGTGTCTTTGCGCCATCATGTCCATGACTGGGACGTATTGGCGTAGGGATTCAGGTCTGAAAGAGCGACTAAGCATCTTTCTCTGGTTCGTTGTTTCCTTCGCAGAAGGGAGGATCTTTTCCACTGAAGCAGGCCACCATGCCTTAACAAGTTTGTTTTCATTTGAAAACAAAAATTTGTTACCTGCTGACCCACAAAACACTGCCGCGTCTTCCAGCATGAGCGATGTCTTGAACACATGAGGCGAGAATCTAGCCATGCGGTCGAAGATGAACTTCTCAGGGTGGCCTTTCCATCCATTGGTGAGAAATTCTAGAGTTTCACCAATCACTGGCCATCCAGTTTGACCAGGTGGGAGCTTTCTATCTACAACCGGCTTAGACTTGTAAAACACAAAATATAATGAAAGCGGGACAAGAACAACAATGAGAGATAGGAAGATAGAATAGATGAGAATGAGATCAACCATTATTATCGAGTGTTTTGGTTGCTCTTTTAGTTATGGAGAAGTAGAGAACTATGGCCGACTGTATATATAGAAAATAATACACACGTTTTCAAGGTTTTTACTTTTTCTTAGAGCCTTGCGATGCATTAAATTTTCAGATCAGCATGTACGTACATTTTACATAACTAGACGAGTACCCGTACATAGCAACAGAATTTTATGGCGGTAGATAGCTGTAGCGATAAAAAAAGTTTTTGGGTTATAAACGAAAAATAATAAAAGTTTGATAATTTGGGGATTAAACATAATTTTTGAAACTCGGTTCGACCCGGCCGGTTCACCGGTTGAACCGATTCCGATCGAAAAAACGGGTCAAATAAAACCGGTATTTATATTTTCGAAACCCAGTTAGACCCGAAAATTGGTTTTGTATATTTTTCCCGAAAATTGTGGTGTCTTGACTAATTAGTATATACCTTAAATACATTTTTATCTAAAATTATTTCATAGTTTCCTTAGATAGATCATAGATGACTGAACTTTTAAAGTTTGACCAAGACTGAATTTTTTCACTTTTCAAGGTTAGGTTGACATTTTTGTTTAAAGATAGTATATACTAGTTATATTGCCCGCGCACGCGCGGGTTTTTTTAAAATTTTTTGAATCATATATTTTTATTTATTAAAAAATAAATAATTTAATCTTTGTTTTGTTTGATTTATGATGTTTAATTATAGTTTTTTATTATTAAAGATAATTATTTAAAAGTTTTAATCCTATTGTTAATTGCTTCTTATCTATATTTTTTGTATTTATCTTCTACTTGTATTATGGATAAATATAAAATGTTACCTAATAAGAAAATAATCTTTTTTTTTAAATAATATTATTACTAAATAAAGTATGGTTTAGTTTTTTTGAAATGGAAAAGTCCCCAATTGGGGTTTTGTTTTATTATATAAAAGATAGATACAAGGTTTCAATAATCTTTTTTAATTTTTATTATTATACCAAAGGCCAAAGACATTTTGATATTATCCGACTGTTTTTATCCTTTAAATATTAGTTGTGTTTTAAATTTTCGGAACGAGGTTCCATTAGTTTTTTATTTTGGAAAAAGGCAATTTGCATGAAAAGAAAAACAAAGAGTATGTACAGCATAAAATTTCTAATGCATTTTAACTTGTCCAAGTTGTTGAGAGTGATTAGAGAGTGTCAATCTAAATCGTAAATAGTCGCATAACAAATGCTAGGCGAATGACAATATTAATAAATATTATCGGATAATTAAACATTAATTAACGTATGCTCATATTGAGATTGTTCATGTCATACTTGCACTAATCTCTTCCAGGTTTTACGTCTTCGTCGGGGCCTTCTTTATAGTTGTGGCACAGGGCCACCTAAATCAACGAGACGGCCCTGTGTATCAACCACTCTTTTGACGATACAATAGTTTGATGGAATTTCATCAGTTAGTTTAATTTTGTATGACAAAAACATCGCCTTTAGTTAAAACATGATCAACCAAGTCGTAGTACGTTTACAAAGTAGAAACTTGTATGAAATATTCAAAATAACATTTGCTAGAACTTACGTTTAAATAGTAGGAAACACTAATAAATTAAAAAATTAGATAAAAATGAATAAGACTTCTCATTCATAATGATCATCCCGATATTGAGCAAATGATATTTTCCGTGCATGAGGTCCTTCCAGATAAAAATAAAGATACGACATATATGAAGAAGAATGTGTTTGTTTGATAACCTCAAAAAGATACGACATGTATGCACTTATGTTTTGTCGTATCTTTATTTTTCTAACCATTGACAACTATTCAGTTATGCAATAAAGTCACTATGCAATACTTGCCATGTATGCACTTATGTAATATTACAGCCGTGTATCATTTCTTTTAAAAGTTTCATAGTTTTCACTTATTTAATGAATAGTTTCTTATATTAAGGTTTCAAGGGTAGAATAGGCAAAACATATTTTCAACATTTCACTTTTCTTGACTTTTCACTTTGACCATTTTTCTATTATATAGATAGTATAGATATAGATATAGATTTGCGTTAGTGGCCTCCTTAATTAACAGTTGAGTTAAAATATACCTTTCTAGGTGGTTTGAATTTCAACGTAATTAAATATACTAGTAGAAAGGTACAAAACATTATCCAATTAAATGATTTAAACGTATTACATGTAATTAAATGCTGACTTTTATGTTTGTTGCTTCTCTTAGGTGGTTTCAATTTCTTGTTATGTGATTAGAAGCAACTGACAAACGATCAACACTTTCTTTTTTATTTGTGATAGCTTAGCCCGTAATAGTTCAAAGTCTCAAACACTAACAAGGAGACGAGTTCATTTGAAGTTTGCAAAGCCATAATTAAACTATTTTGTAATATTAATATGAGTAGCAATCAAACATCCATTTATGATCTTCTGGTAGTAACTAAATTAAGAAGTTCGGGGCCCTACTAATTAATAAGGGGAGGCAACCTTGCCACACCATAAGTCAACATCAAGCAAAATTAACCAATAACATATTGCCAACACATTTCATAATTCACCATACATCACCTTCATTTTTTAGTGGCATTCATAATTCACCATACCAACACATTACATTTAATTTGCAACGTTCGAAAATTATGGGGAACATGACCATGCATGCCGATTCGGTATGGATCACCGAATTGGATGCCGAATTTGGCATGCCGAAGAGGTGGTTTTCCATGATGCCGAGCAACATTTGTTGCCGAAGGTCCATATCGAAAAGATTGGCACCCCCTAAGTTCTCTTGAAATTGTTGGATTAATAAACCTGGAGCTTTGTATAACAACCAGCATTTTCCAGGTCCTTACTCAACCTTAAAACTCGAAATGACTATTTTTGAAGTTACATATTTACTGTTGCGTATCACTTTAACTACTCGCATCGAGTAATGACACCACACGCGTACCGACACTATATTAGTAACGGCATAAAACCAATACTTATTACCCGAAAATCATCGAAATAAACCAGAGCTCAACGAAACACGGGGTACATCTAAACCTCACTTTTAATAAATACTTATACTTATGTCTATAAATTTAATTAAACAAATTTAAAACAAATAAAAAGAAAAAGATATAAGATATAAAAAGAAAACCTAACAGATCTGAGCTCCTCTTGATGACAACAAAGATACAAAGGGTCCCTAGCGAATCAGTCTGAACCCTTATTTGGCCCAACCTTGGAGGTCAACACAACCCACCAAAAAGATGATGAAGCCATGAGAGGACGATTACCATATATGATTTCAAGTTCGACTGATGATGAGGGGAGAAGGAATCAAACCTTCCTTGTTTATCTNGAAAACCTAACAGATCTGAGCTCCTCTTGATGACAACAAAGATACAAAGGGTCCCTAGCGAATCAGTCTGAACCCTTATTTGGCCCAACCTTGGAGGTCAACACAACCCACCAAAAAGATGATGAAGCCATGAGAGGACGATTACCATATATGATTTCAAGTTCGACTGATGATGAGGGGAGAAGGAATCAAACCTTCCTTGTTTATCTTTTTAAAACCCAGGTCGGTTCACAAGCAAGTTCACGCACTCAAAAATTTTCACAACAAAATTTTTAGTCAGTTATTCTAAGTGGGAACAAGATTCAGAATCAAGAGGATGTGGGATTTGCTTGCTGCATCGGATTTTGGGCTCTTGTTTCGTGTTCTTTGGTCTCCTTGTTAATCGGTTCTACTTGTTGTAAGGGTTCTAACCTTCTTGTTGCATTGTTTCATTCAAATCTGTAACTACTCTTGATGTTTTGGAAATCATGTCGTGGTAAGTCTTGTTGTTATAATCTTGTCTTTGTTTAAAAGTGAATCGATCAATTTTATTTTTATGATTCTCGGTTGTTGTTTCTTTTGTGTGGCATTAATATGGTTAAACTGATAAAGTGAACTAAGGTTTAAAACCAAGATTGGCTCATGAGATTGGAAGTGTCTAATTCTTGAAGTGCTTATTTTCCATGGTTATTAGCTTATTTGGTTATGAGTTATGTTGGTTTATTGTAGGTCGAAACCCACTGTGGTTGAACCACATTGGTGTGTTGATGGTTTTTTTTGTGTTACGTCTGTGAGTCAAAACCCCCCCTCGAGCTCGACATTAGGATGCGTTGGTTGCGCTATTTGATTGTTTTTTTATATTGGATTTTGGCATTTTGAGCTGTCCTTGTTCCAGTGTGAATGTGGGTCGAGACCCACAGTGGGTGATTTTAAGGGATTGTGGTCAAACTAAACCTGTGACATTTAGTATGTTTTGGGTTTGGCATGTGGTTTTACATTGCCAAGTAACACTCGGATAGTATCCTGAGTAGTTGTGTTCGAACCCAACCAATGGTCTAAAAATGCGAGTCCGACTTACAAGTCGTATTGCGGGGTCGATATTGCTGCTCGAACTCGGAGTACGAATACATGTCGTACCCTCTTATGTCACAAATGAACACAACCTGCTGAGTTATTAGAGTTGGAAATTTGGTTGGTGTGTGTTGCTGGGTCGCAGCCCAACAGGAGTTTAAAGTATGTGTTTGTATTATGGGTCCAACAACCCCAAAAACACATATCAGTTTCATTTTTGTCCGCTGGGTCAAAGTCCGACAACATATCGAATACTCTCGATACATTTATACACGACTCAATTACCGACTCACTCATTTCAATCGACCACAAGTTCGCAATATAAGCTATAACGAGTTTTCGAAACTTCTTTATAAACTAAACTATATATATAGACTTAACGCATCAAACTATAAATCTTAACATATTTTAAACTTATAAGACTAGATTAACTANATGTGGTTTATTTCAACTTTTAAAATTTATTTAAGCTTTACAAACTATATAAAACAACTTATTATTCAAATATATACATTTTAATATTTGGTTATCGTGGAAAAACCAAAACACATGTCTACACGGGTCATGCCCGTTTTTCTTCAAGGATATACACTTGACTGATACACTTTTTCCATTTTCCGACGACACTTAATAATAAATTTTGATTATCTTTCGTAATTGTCTTCCAAATATTGTCTAACAAATTCTTATCGTCCACTTTACGTATGCACTTCCATGAGCCAATCCTTGCCAACATTTACGAAAGCTACTTAAACTTAAATGATGCCACACAAGCAGCAATAACATAAATACTTTGAAACTTTAAAACTTATTGGGTCTTAAATTGGAGTTTGTGAACTAAACTTGTCGTACTAATCTAGGTCGCGTGTCGGTGCCGTCCACTATTACAATTTGACTTTACTCTATTCACACTGCTTTGCTAAGGTGAGTTCTCGTAGCCTCTTTTTCATAATGTTTTCCTTGGGGGAAAATGGTACTCAAATGGTGTTTTAACTGTTTTCATGCTGTGATACAATGTTTTCATGTTTTTGGACAATATGTGTGTTTGATTGCAATATGTGACCCATTGTGATGATAAATATGTGTTTCATGTATGTGCAACTGTTTAAATCCGTTTGGAGCCGAAACAAATGGATAGTACTATCTGGGGTAGCTCCCCACTATTGGTAACATGTGTGTAACATCATTGGTAGGTTCAGTTGTCGCTAGCACTGTGTTTCCTTTTAAATGCATATATTCGTATATCTTGCTCACTATTGTCCTACACTACTTATGTCACAGCTTCGTGGTTTACTTTCAAACCTACGAGCTCACCAACTTTGTGTTGACGTTTTTGAGTATCCATTTTCAGGTGTTAAGAATGAAGTTGCTTTAGAAGGTTGAGTATTGGCCTGGCTTAGCAGACATAAGACAAGACTCTCTGGGTTGTGTTTTCCTGAGGAGTTATGCATTTGAAGTGTTTCACTTAAGACTTATTTATTGTGAACTTATGTAGCAAGACATCTATTTACCCGTGTTTTGGGATCGTTATGTAACTTTGACTTGTGTTGTGATGTTATGCATTTAGTATTTCTCTATTATGACACCAAGTGTTCTTGATCTTGAAGTCGCATCCATTAAATGACATTCCGCTGCGCCATTTTTGGGGTGTGACAGATTGGTATCAGAGCCTTGGTTATAGAGAATTAGGTGGTTTGACCTAGACTATAACCTAAGAACCTTCATATAGTTGCATAATAGGGACTACGTGTGCAATTATGCGTCTACTTACCTTACGAGTTATTGGCGCCTAGTATGAGACCTTATGAACCTCTAGAATTGAGTCCATTTTTCAAAACCATTGAGTTTCTTTAACAATTTACAACTTAGTTTCAAGACAGTTCTTGTTTGATGAGTTGCGAAATTAAGTTGGATTGTGACTTAACTTAAGGGTTTTGAGGAATTTACTCGAGGACGGAATAGGCTAGATTGACGTGAAGTGATGATGATAAGGATATATGGCATGATGCTATCCTAAAAACGCATGGCCAACGTTTTTACGATAACATGATGCAATGTGGACTTATCAAATTCATGAATCTGTCAAATAGGTGGCTGAGCATAGAGTTACGACACGTATACCGACCTACCCTACCTACTTCCTATCTAACGTTTACAAACACCCTCTTGTAGAAACATGCCTCCAAGAAGATCGACTCGAGTTAACCGAGGTGGTGCAGCCCAGAGGGGTGGAAGGACTGGTGGAAGAGGAGGTAGAGGGGGTGGTCGCGGCACTGGTAACAACAACAATAACAATGAGAACCCTGACTTTGAAACTATCATCGCTCGACAGCTACAGGGATTGCTACCCACTATTGTCACTCAAGTCGGCGACCATATGAGTAACCAAGGAAACAACGTGAGCATGAATGAGCATGCAGACGACGGCGGGGACGATCATGCTAATGATGGCAACCATGCCAACGCTAACAAGGGATGCACGTACAGGGTATTTTCGGCATGCAAACCAGTGGACTTTGATGGCAATGGAGGTGCGATAGCTTATACTCGATGGGTCGAGAAGATGGAGTCAGTGATTGACATAAGTGAGTGTGCGAACCATCAGAAAGTGAAGTATGCTGCCTGTTCATTGATTGGAAAAGCGTTGACTTGGTGGAACACGCAACTTCTGGCTAGGGGCAGGGAAGCTGCCATGAGGATGAGTTGGGATGACTTTAAGGCGTTGTTGAAGGAGGAGTACTATCCAGATTATGAGATGCAGAAGCTAGAACATGAACTCTACCACCATACCATGATAGGAACTGATCATACAACTTATACAGATCGGTTCCATGAGCTCGCTAGACTAGTACCTAATATGGTCACTCCTGAATCCAAGAGAATTGAAAGGTACATTTATGGGCTAGTCCCTGAAATCCGTGGGATGGTGAAAGCGACTGAGCCTGCTACAATTCAGTGTGCGATACAGAAAGCTGCAGCCTTAACTGATGAGCTAGTTAGGAATGGAACAGTGTCTAAGAGTGGTGACAAGAGGAAAGCCGTAAGTGAGCCGAGTAAGCAAGGTGGTGCAAAGGGTGACAATAAGAAAGCGAAATGGGGAAAAGGATTCGTAGCAACAACCACGGGAAAGAAAGGTTATGTGGGCTCTCACCCTATGTGTGCGAAATGTAACTACCATCACCCGGAGACAAAACCATGCCAAGTGTGTTTCAATTGCAAACGAGGTGGCCATATGGCAAAGGATTGTAGGGTAGTGGCTAAACAAGTGACACCAGTTAATGTTGTTAACCCTAGAGCATGCTATGAATGTGGAAACCCGAATCATCTTCGGAATGCGTGTCCTAGGTTGAATGGGACTCGAGGGCAAGTGCAGAACAACCAGAACCACGCTTTAGCAATTGGTGGAAATAATGTGAACCGCGGAAACAACGCTAATGGTGGAAACAATGGTAACCCAGCTCGTGGTCGGGTATTTGTGATGAACGCTGAGGAAGGACGCAAGGACCCGAACATCGTGACGGGTACGTTCTCTCTAAATGACCACTATGCTACTGTACTATTTGATTCTGGTGCCAATTATAGCTTTATCTCCACTAAATTCATGCCCTTGTTAAAAATGGAACCTAGTAGACTAGGCTTTAGTTACGAAATTGAAATAGCAAGTGGTCAAAAGTTAGAAACAAATAAGATCGTCCGCGGGTGCGAGCTAGAATTAGAAAACCATATCTTTAGCATCGACCTGATACCATTCGGACACGGAAGCTTCGACGTGATTGTGGGTATGGACTGGTTGTCCAAGCATAAGGCTGAAATAGTGTGCCACGAGAAGATGGTCCGAATACCACTACCAAACGGCGAGTTACTTAAGGTCTATGGAGAGCGACTTGAAGAAAAAGCAAAGCACCTCATGAGCATGAAAGTAGACGAGCAAAAAATAGAAGATATCCCAATTGTTCGAGACTTCCCTAAAGTATTTCCCGACGACCTGTCCGGATTACCCCCTACGCGAGAAGTCGAATTTCGAATAGACCTGATTCCTGGAGCAATGCCTGTTGCAAAGCCTCCCTACCGCTTGGCACCTACTGAAATGGAGGAGTTGTCTAATCAACTCAAAGAACTCCAAGACAAAGGTTTCATTCGACCTAGTTCTTCGCCATGGGGAGCACCAGTATTGTTCGTCAAAAAGAAAGATGGTTCGTTTAGAATGTGCATTGACTACCGGGAGCTAAACAAGCTAACTGTTAAGAATCGTTACCCTCTCCCTAGAATTGACGACTTATTCGACCAACTTCAAGGTTCACAGTACTTCTCCAAGATAGATCTTCATTCCGGCTACCATCAGTTACGAGTACACGAAGATGACATCCCAAAGACCGCGTTTAGAACTCGATATGGTCATTTCGAGTTTACAGTTATGCCTTTTGGACTGACAAATGCGCCTGCGGTTTTCATGGACTTGATGAACCGAGTATGCAGGCCATACCTGGATAAATTTGTTATCGTATTCATCGATGACATTTTGATTTATTCCAAAACAAAAGAGGAACATGAAATGCATCTGAAGTTAATCCTAGAGTTACTCAAGAGGGAGAAACTGTACGCCAAATTCTCGAAGTGTGAATTCTGGCTACAGGAAGTCCAATTCCTTGGACATGTGGTTAACAAGGATGGTATTCATGTGGATCCGAGTAAGATCGAAGCTGTGAAGAATTGGGAAGCCCCTAAGTCCCCAACAGAAGTCCGCTCATTCTTAGGACTGGCAGGCTACTACCGGCGATTCATGGCAAAATTCTCTAAGATTGCCAAACCTCTTACCTTGCTGACTCAAAAGAATAAGAAGTACGAATGGGGCGAGGAACAAGAAGAAGCCTTTCAAACCTTGAAGAACAATCTATGTAATGCTCCAATTCTGGCACTCCCCGATGGACCAGAAGATTTCGTAGTGTACTATGACGCATCAAGTCAAGGTATTGGATGCGTATTAATGCAAAGGGGAAAAGTAATTGCCTATGCATCCCGACAGCTGAAGATTCACGAGAAAAACTATACCACCCATGATCTGGAGCTAGGTGCTGTAGTATTTGCTCTCAAGATATGGAGACATTACTTGTATGGCAACACATCTTCAATCAGAAGGAGTTGAATATGCGCCAGAGGAGATGGATTGAGCTCTTCAGTGATTATGACTGCGAGATTCGCTACCACCCAGGTAAGGCGAACGTAGTAGCTGATGCTTTGAGTAGAAAGGAAAGACTCAAGCCTAGAAAAGTAAAAGCCATGAGTATAACCATACAGTCGGGTGTCAAGGATAAGATACTAGCGGCTCAGAGAGAGGCATCTATGTATATGGATGCACCCACAGAGAAGATGCGAGGTTTAGATAAACAATTGGATAAAAAGGACGACGGTGGACTGTACTTTGTAGACCGAATTTAGGTACCGTTGACTGGTGATGTGAGAACCCTAATCATGGACGAAGCACATACGACGAGGTACTCCGTTCATCCAGGAGCAGATAAGATGTACTATGACCTTAGAGAATTGTATTGGTGGCCTGGGATGAAGAAAGACATAGCCGACTACGTTAGCAAGTGCCTGACTTGCTCGAAGGTGAAGGCTGAACACCAGAAACCATCTGGTTTGTTACAACAACCGGAAATTCCTGAGTGGAAGTGGGAAAGGATAACCATGGACTTCGTTACAAAGTTACCTAGGACTAGTAGTGGACACGATTCGATCTGGGTTATCGTAGACAGATTGACTAAGTCCGCACATTTCTTACCAATCCGAGAAGATTATAAGATGGATAAATTGGCTAGACTTTACATTAAGGAGATAGTGGCGAGACATGGTGTGCCTATATCGATCATATCTGATCGTGACAGCC
>LBNU01008101.1:35433-49350 GCA_014162995.1 Artemisia annua
TAAAAAATTTTATAATTATTACTGTTAATTTAGTATTTATTATAATTTGAATAAGTTTAATTAGTTTATAAATAGTTTTTAATTAATAATAATTATTTAAATAGTTTAATAAATATTTTTCTTTTTCTAATAATTTTCTTTTATCATTAGGTTTGTAAAATAGTAATTTTCATATTCGTAGGCCTTTTATTTCTTAAAACTCACGTTTTATTTCGTTCGTTAACGTAGTTTTTAATTAAACTTTTGCGTTTTTAGTTCTTAAGCGTTTTTAGGTTATTTGGTTTCTAGTAATTGTTGATATTGTTTATTTGAATCATTTTCTTTTATATTTCTTTTGTTTTCGCACTCATACCCTTTTCTATTCAAAATCACCCAATCACAAATCTGTTTAAATACCATTAACACCTCGTCGGGACATAACGACCCGGGAATATTCTGTACTCCTTGGTGTAGCATTGGCTCCATTGTTTGACTTGAGTTGACCAAATCTTTGGTCAGTTTTAGTTGACTGTTCAGAGCCAATCAGTGAATATGTGTCTCCATTTGCTGATTTATGTGCTAAACATGGAATTAGACACGAATTTACTGCTCCTTATTCACCTCAGCAAAACGGTATTGCCGAAAGGAAGAACCGTACCTTGAAAAAAAATGGTTAATACCATGTTGATAAGTTCTGGTTTAACCCAGGAAATGTGGGAGGAAGCCATTCTAAAGGCTACTTATCTTTTAAATAAGATACCTTGTACGGAAAAGAAAGAGACCCCTTAAAAACTATGGATGGGAAGAAAACCATCATATGAGTACTTACGAGTGTGGGGGTGTCTAGAAAAGGTAGCTATACCGACTCCCAAGGCCCAAAAGATTGAACGTAAATCTGTGGATTGTATATTCATTGGATATGCTAAGAATAGCAGTGCTTATCAATTCATTGTACATGATTCGAAAAATCCGGATATACAAAAGGGTTCTGTGATGGAATCAAGGAATGCTTCCTTCTTTGAAGATATATTTCCTTGTTTAACGAAGGAAACTGAAATTTCATCTAGAATAGATGACGATGTTTTCCAAGATAAGAGACAACGAGATGATAATGATCTCCAAGATGAGAGACAAGATCAAATCGAGGAAGAAGAGGTTGAACCTAGAAGAAGCAAAAGGGCAAGAACCGAGAAATCGTTTGGACCCGATTTTGTTTCTTTTATGGTAGAACATGAACCTACTTCTTATCGAGAAGCAGTAACTTCCTCAGAAGGGCCTCAATGGAAAGAAGCCATTAAAAGTGAAATAGATTCTAATTTACAAAATCATACTTGGGAGCTCGTGGATTTACCTCCTGGTTGTAAACCACTAGGCTATAAATGGATCTTCAAGAAGAAGATGAAAGCCGACGGCACCATTGACAAGTATAAAGCAAGATTGGTAATCAAAGGATTTAGACAACGAGAAGGTCTAGATTACTTTTATGCATATTCGCCTGTTACGCGAACCTCGATCAGGATGATACTTGCTATTGCCGCTTTAAGAAATTTGGAAGTTCATCAAATGGATTTGAAAACGGCTTTTCTAAGCGGGGATTTAGAAGAAGAAATTTACATGAACCAACCTGGGGTTTCATGTCTCCTTGACAAGAGAACAAAGTTTGTAGGCTTGTTAAATCATTATATGGCTTAAAGCAAGCTCCATAACAATGGCATCAAAAATTTGACCACGCCATGCTAGAGAGTGGATTCAAAATAAATGAATGTGACAAGTGTGTTTATGTAAAAGACACAAGTAGTGGATATGTAATCTTGTGTTTATATGTTGATGATATGCTTATCGTTGGCAGTAATGATAAGATGATCAAATCTACTAAAGACATGTTGAAATCAAAGTTTGACATGAAGGATATGGGTTTGGCTGATGTGATCCTTGGAATAAAGATCTTACGAACTCAAAATGGACTTGTGTTGAGTCAAGCACATTACGTGGACAAAATTCTTAATACTCATAATGCGGGGGATTCCGGCCTAACTAGAACTCCAATTGACACCAGCAAGCATCTATCTAAAAATAGAGGCGCAGGTGTTGCCCAATTAGAGTATTCAAGAATTATTGGCATGTTAATGTACTTAATGACAAGTACCCGACATGACTTAGCATATGCTGTTAGTAGGCTAAGTAGGTATTCTAGTAATCCAGGTTATGCACATTGGGGAGCTATGACTAGGGTACTTCATTATTTGAGATACAGTCACGAGTATGGACTGCATTATGAAAGATATCCAACTGTTATAGAAGGATACAGTGATGCAAATTGGATATCTGACATAAAGGATTCTAGATCGACTAGTGGATATGTGTTTACACTAGGAGGGGCGGCTATATCTTGGAAGTCTTCCAAGCTAACTGTTATAGCTAAGTCCACGATGGAATCAGAATTTATCGCCTTAGATAAATGCGGACAAGAGGCGGAATGACTACGTCAATTCGTAGAGGACATACCAAAGTGGGTTCGAAGCTTCTGAACTCATGCGAGCCCGCGCGACCTGCGGACACGAATGCAGCTCCGAAGCCTCGCATACGTGCATATCTCTTTGCTGCAGATTCGGGCTTTTAGTTTCCAATTCTCTATCTATTTTCGGAATAGATATAAACTTGGTGAATAAGTTTTACAAAATAATTATGTGTTAATAAATTATACGCATATCTTGTTTTAATAACAGATTCATATATATTTTTGGCACTTATTTATCTTGGAAAAGAAGATAGGTTTTCAATATAATACATACCAAGTCTCATTCGGTTTGAATACAGAAAAACGCAACTCCAGAGCTAACAGATTTCCATCAACTCAGTCGATCAGAAGCACACAAGTTTTCATGATCTTTCAGGCAAGTTTGTCAGGTCCGGCTGTACAACAACTTTGGACGTTGTACCCCGGGAAACAGACGGCGAATCTGTTTTAAGGGAATCGTGTTAAACACGAGCCTCGTTCCGACCTTTACTGCTTTCTTTTATTTAATCGTTATTAGAGTCTGTCTTCTGCTTCTACTCCTTTCTTTCTGTTGTTTATTTTCTGTTATTTATTTATTGTAATCTGATTTTATAAATAAAAGTGTACTCCGTTTCCTACAGACTTAAAACAGATTCGGTTTAACCGAATTTAAAACACTTTGTTAAAATCGGATTAATTATTAAACAGATATTATAAACTGTTTTCTGTCGAAACCTTTTTGAGTTTCTTTGGAAATCAGTTTTAATTAAACAGATTTAAATTTACAGATTTGAATTACAAATCTATAACTGTTTTAAGCAGTTGTTCTTATCAATTTATAACGAAACCAAGATAGAGTTTCATTGAGTCAGATCTGGTACAAGTAGATACCGATTTGCAATAGTTTGTTTAACTGTTTGTGTTTGATCTTTCAGGATGAGAAATAGTACTACCCCTCCTGTGACTACTACTGTGAATGTTTCTGGTGTGTCAGTTACCAACACGGTTGTTAATCATGCTGAGAAACCAGAGAAATTCAATGGGCAAAATTTTAAGAGGTGGCAACAGAAGATGTTCTTCTATCTCACTACTTTGAACCTTGCGCGGTTCTTAAAAGAGAATCCACCTCATGTCGAACCTCCTGCTGAAGGTTAATCCTCTAATCAACAGGCTGTTCAAGCCTTGGAAGCATGGAAACATTTAGATTTTTTATGTCACAACTATGTTCTGAATGGTTTGGTGGACTCTTTGTACAACGTGTACTGCAAGACCAAGACTGCCAAAGAATTATGGGAGTCATTGGAACGCAAGTACAAAACTGAGGATGCGGGTACAATGAAGTTCGTGGTAGCTCGTTTTTTGGATTACAAGATGGATGATTCAAAGAACGTGATGAGTCAGGCTTAAGATCTGCAGATTTTGCTACACGACATTCATGCTGAGGAAATGACTTTTAGTGAAACTTTTCAAGTTGCTGCTATCATTGAAAAGTTACCTCCAAGCTGGGTAGAATTTAAGAACTACCTGAAGCATAAGTGAAAGGAGATGAGTGTTGAAAACTTGGTTGTTCGTCTTCGTATTGAAGAGGACAACAAGCTGGCTCATAAAAACACTGATGAGGTGAAAAGTGTACCCGTTTTAGGGGGTCATTTAAGCCCTAATTCGAGTTAATATGATCAAATATTGCCCTAAATCGTTCCTTTTGTCATTTTAGGTACTTTTGAGAAGAATTCTGGAAAACACATCATTTTGGACGTTTTTGGAGCATAAAGTGAAGAAAACGACAAAGTCTCAAAAGTATGCTGGAAATCCTTCCTGACGGCGTCAGAGTCACAAAGTGACGCCGTCAGCCAACCAAGACAAAGGAGTGGATTATAACTATACGTGACCCCCTAAGAAGAAAATGAGATGTTTACACCTGACCGCGCCAGGTGTTACAAGATGTAGGCCGTCAGGTGTAATGTTAAAGAGTGATGGTCCAGAGAAAATTTACAAGTGACGGCGTCAGAAGTAGATCTAGGCCATCCGAGAACCCTAATGGCGGCGAGCTGACGCCGTCAGAGCGTATAAGCTGACGCCGTCAGAGTGTATTCTTTATTGGTATAACCTTTTACTTTTGTGAATTCATGTTCCATGTATTTCATTGCTTGCAGAATATTTCCAATGCTTTTTGTTGCATGAAGTGCTGGATGGGGAATAATGATGATGATATTCTGAGTATGGTTATAAGATGATTATGAAGATGCACTGTATTGGTTGGTTTGTGAATCTGGATGGGAATGTTTTGGTAAATGTTGCGCTCTTTTTGTCCTTTCCTATGTTTTTTCCCTCTAGGTTTTACATGGAAAGGTTTTTAAGGAGGCAAATCTACGAAAACAACTACTCTGGCAATTCCCATGGATATTATTGGTATAAATTAGAGGCTATTGGCATATGGCTTTTGTGGTTTCTGAAGAAGAACTTGGGCTGTGATTATCTTTTCAAGATTGAGTATTGCTGGAGAGACTTGAAGACTGTTAAAGAAGACAAGTTTGATTTTGGCATTGATGTTTTTTGAAAGATCTTTATGGCAGTTTATGATTGTTATTTATAGTAGGTTGACTCTTATGTATACTTAACTCTTATTAAATTTGACTTGGCAGCCTTGCTTGCTAGTTATTATCAACATATGGTGATGTTTGGAGGTGCATTGGTTGGTCCCTTTGCACTGTCCCATGGATTTAGAGTATGTTGATGATGCTAGTTTATAGCTCCTTATGCTGCTTTGTCTAATTTTATTTGAGTTTGGTTACTTATTAGATTGATATTAGCTCTGTATGGTATTGTTGTGTTGTAATGAGCTAGGGTGATTGTCCTATGCCATTTGTTTTTTGTAGTACAAAGTGTGGAGCTAAGGTGTGTCTTAGTCTCTTTTTTCACTTTGTGCTTTTATCTCTTGTAAGTGCCGTTTGGCTTGCTTTTTCTTAATAAACTTTACCTTTAAGAAAAAAAAAATATACAAAAAAAAATGAGAAAAAGAAAAGTAGAAAAAACATACGGACTACCATCCCGTTTCTTTTTATGTTTGTTTATGTTTTTGTTATTTCGTCTTTAGCTTAAGTTGAGTCGAGTCTTGGCTTAGCAACATTGTATAGTACATGTATTTGATCATGATAATTAACTTGCCACCAGTAAAATACCCTTTATTCCAACCAAACCGTGTTTATCATATCCCTACACCTTACATTACAACCCTTTGGAAAGCCCTCTTTGATAGTTTATCTTAGGTGCTTACGCCTAGTGGAGGAGTAATTGATCCTCTCCCAAGCCTATGGTAATCTATTTGCTATGACAGGTAGTGAGTGATTTTATTCCATTTCAAATGTAGTTGTATAGGTTTATAACACCCGAGAGATGAGAGTATCCAAACACTATTTGTGAGGTGCTAGTGTATGATTTCCGTGCTTATTATGATTAGGGTCGAGTAACTATTTGTTGTAATTACTTTTATATTAGTGTTAAATGACCCCTAACTCATATTTTGATTGGAATAAAAGCCTATTTGCTTGAGGACAAGCAAATCTCAAGTGTAAGGGTATTTGATGAGGTGAAAAGTGTACCCGTTTTAGGGGGTCATTTAAGCCCTAATTCGTGTTAATATGATCAAATATTGCCTTAAATCGTTCCTTTTGTCATTTTAGGTACTTTTGAGAAGAATTCTGGAAAACACATCATTTTGGACGTTTTTGGAGCATAAAGTGAAGAAAACGACAAAGTCTCAAAAGAATGCTGGAAATCCTTCCTGACGGCGTCAGAGTCACAAGGTGACGCCGTCAGCCAACCAAGACAAAGGAGTGGATTCTGACTATACGTGACGCCCTAAGAAGAAAATGTGATGTTTACACCTGACGGCGTCAGGTGTTAATAATCCTAGGCCGTCAGGTGTAATGCTAAAGAGAGACGGCCCAGAGCAAGTTTACAAGTGACGGCGTCAGAGATGGATCTAGGCCATCCGAGAACCCTAATGGCGGCGAGCTGACGGCGTCAGAGCGTATAAGCTCGCGTCGTCAGAGTGTATTCTCTATATATACTTTTCTATTTTTCGTTCATTAGTGTGCAACTTTTGGGAACAAACCCTAGACGACTTTGACAGCTTTTTCAAGGGTTTTTCACCCTTGATTCTTCCATGTTCAATTAAAGATAAGTCCTCATTCAAATTAATCAATATGTCTATGTGTTGGTTAACTATATCTTATGCTTGTCTTTCAATTAACATGCTAGGCTAGGTTTATCTTGTGTCTGCTTAGATCTAATGAAACCTAACTATTGATTATTGGTTGTTGGTGTGTTATTAATTGTATTGGATGAATGTTTATCGATGTTAGGCTTAAGAAAACTGGCCAACCTCCTATATGGTAACGTGCTTGAACGTCTTAAGAAACATGAACCAATGCGTACTAGGTTTTTATGGTTGTATTTAATGCATGAGCGAATTCTAATGATCCCATGTTAGGAGCTTCTAGCAAGCTCGACATAGGAGTGAAGTAGGAGCTTATTGAGTTGGGGAAGTACGTACGCCACCCCACGACTGGTATTAAGGAATACACCTGTCATCCACGCAATTAATACACACTAATTAACCAGTAAAAGATAGTTAGGGAGTAAGGAAATCTAAGTAAACACATTTGTCTCCATATAAGTTTCTCAACCTTTTATTTTCTTGTTATTTTATTTTAATTGCAATAGTAGTTTTTGGGTTAGTTGGCTAGCAACTAATTCTGCCCAATCCTTCAAACCCGAGATTTTACTTGCCTTCTAAAAAAACAAAAAAAAAACAAAAATATTCATCCCTCATCATTAGACCTATTAGAGTAGTTTTCATACCTAACGAACACTATTCCCTATGGAGAACGATCAATCCCCCGTACTTACCACTACACTATACTACATCGGTCAGGTACACTGCCTGGTGGGGTTGTAAGCCTCTTGAGATCCCTTGAGAGGTAAAACGTGTTGCATGGTCGCAATCCCGCTTTATCAAGTTTTTGGCGCCGCTGCCGGGGAATAGTTATTGCTTAGGTTGAATTTTTATTTTATTAGGTCTACTCACTAGATTCCTTTCTAGTGAGATTTTTATTTTATTTTTCTAGGATCTTCTTTAGTCTATCTTATTCTTTGTGCCTTTGTTCGTAATACTTCTTCATGAGTAATATTGATCGTTTGATCCCTGTTATTCGTGTTTTCCGCCGTAGGAATTTTCAGTTACCCAACCTGCCCCCTATTGTTGAAAACGAAAACCCACCAAACCTGTCACCCGATCATCACTTTGACAACCATTCTGATATGGACGAATCTGACCATGACACCGACCATGAAAATGGCCCTTTTAACTATTCGTCGGATTTCGATGAAGACCTAGGGAATGGGGAAGTAGTAGATGACCTTGAAGGAGATGAAAGAGCTAATCCTCTAAATTATGTTGACCCTAGGACAAAGATTGAGAAAGATAGTTTGTTTAACATGCAATTCCCCTGCAAAATTGGATTTAGAAGCTTCGACGCCTACCTTAACTCATCTTTGCCAATGAACATTATTTCGCGTGCTGAATACAATAAAATCATGGTAAATGAGTTAGAATATCAAGGAGATAATATAGTTGCTAGGGCTAAGACATTGCATGTGTTTGTGGGAAGCTTTACCTATCAGACAGACTTTATGGTTATGGAAGATCTAAGAGAGTTTATTGATAGTAACTTAACCCAAGTTGTATTCGGGAAGCCTTTCAAAAGGTTAACCAACTTAGATGAAAAACTAATGGAAGGCTTAATTACATTCTCAGATGGGGATGAGGATTTTGTCTATCAAATGCCCCGTGCACACCCTAGATATAAAAACTTTTCTATTGAGAAGTAATAGGTTTCCCCCCATGGTATACTGAGTGAGAGTGATATTAGAAAAGGACTGAAGTACCCCCATGAAAAGAATAAGAGGTACTATCGTGGATGTTTAGAGCTTAATGATGATTATAAGAAGGATGAGGCGACAATTAGGTGGCTCACACTTGGGTACGTGAGCATTAGTGACACTAGATGAGCATGTGACTTTGAGACTAGCAACAAGACTCGTTAATAAAGAAAAGCATTTCTTGGGAGGCAACCCAAGCTTTATTTGCTTTTATGTTTATTTAGTTGTTTGTTTGATTTTATTTGCTTCCGTATGTATGTTACTTTTCTTGTTATTGATTCATGCTTCAAAAACTAACTTGTGAAAATGCTTTATTTTGTTTTTAACTTCGTCTTAACTACATATAAAGGTATTTGCAAAAGATAAGTGTAAAAATCTAAATCGGTTTATAAGAACAAATGAACATGAATCATAACAATATAAATTAACATACATATTAGTACTTGTTTGAGTCAAATGCTTGTATCGAGTCATAATGATATTTTTGCAGGAATTCCAGGAAGTAAGGTATAGTTTTTTCAAGAAATTTTCCGGAAACTTAACATGAGAATTCTGTCAGATCATTTCTGACGGCGTCAGGCAGTAATTTTCTGAAATTTTTGAATGTTTTGTTTTTCTTCCGGAATCATAAAAAGTTTTGTTAATTCTCTAACTTATAATCTCCAGGAATTCTGCAAAAACATTCATTCCACAAGCATTATATCCTATTATAGATTATACCGCCGATTTTACGCGAGGGTCGCCTTTATTGTTTTTTCAGGTTAACAGGTTATTTTGGACAAGGTTATGATTTATATTACGTAAGGGAAGCCTTGAGTGTTCGTCTTTCTTGGAAGAAGATCTAACCATGTTACCTCACTATCCACACCAAACGAATCAGGGGAGTATTTGTTTCATTCTTTCATTTTCATTACTTTTACATCTTTTATGTGAACATTGGGGACAATGTTTGGTTTAAGTGTAAGGGGGATAAATGAAGACACCTTAGAGAATGCAATTGCGCTTGAGTTTTTTTTGTTTGATAGTAAATTTGTAATAAAACCGAGAGAAATATTTGTTAGGGAAATTTTAGCGCCAAATTTAAAATTTTTTACAACATTTAGAAGTGAAACTTTGGTCCTAATAAGCGTCTCATGGATAGGAAATTATATGACTAGCACAAAAACCGTACCACTAAAAAATTTTCCACCCCAAATATGTAAGGTTCGCCCCTAGAATTGGTAGGAAAAGCATTTATGCTATGATGTGTGTACCGGTAGCACTTAGATTCTAGAACTTGCGTTAGGACCATCTCAAATCCACAAGTGAGACTACATTCGTATAGTTAGATCTACTACATGATAAGAGGCATTAGGATTAACCCTTGTTTTACACCCGTATTGTAATTACATTGACTTCATTGGTCAAGTAATTCTCCCACACCCTTTGCATTGTACCCATTTTTGGTACACGATACCCCTAGTACACCCCTCAGAGCCTATCTTTTCATTTCGACCTTTGAGCATCTTACTCAAAGTGAGAATTTGTTACACCCCACTTAAATGTACACCCAAATCGCCTTAGCCTACCTTGTATGCACTCATCTTTAGTGCATTATTGTGACAACATTTGTGCTAAACCCTTTGTTAATTATCTAATCACTTACATGGTTGCTAAGTCGAGTCATATCTTGTACATATTGTTTTAGGACGATTGGGACTCATGGGTGAAGTACTAGTGAAATGGAGTAATGGGGAAGAACATCAATTATAACCCCCATATGTGCGTTAATGTTTAAAGTACTCCAAGTGTCTTGATTTTCTTGATTCGAGTCATTAGAATGGTTATGTGTAAAGTTATGTAAAAGTTCAAGTGTAAGGGGAGAACAGAGGCCCCTATGATGTATTATTTTGAAAGCTGATGAGGCATGCAAAGAAATTATGAAGGAAACTGGTATGACACACAATCAAGCTAATATGAAAGCATATGATGAGTGTTATAGAGCAGAGCTTGAAACTATTGATAGTTGGGTTAAATAAAAGCAAAAGGCTGAGGTTGAACTATTTTTTATGTCTGAATTAGTACTAACTGATGGGGTTAGAAACACTTGGACAGAGGAAATGGTTCAACAATTTGAGAGCCTGATGGGTCATAAGGTTGATGAAATGATTCAGAAGCAATTTGAGCAGGGTGTTATGGAATCTATGGATGAGGAAGTGGCTAAAGAGTCTCATGGTAATGCCAGCTTCATTACTCAGGATATTGTAACTAATGTGGTTAAAAGCAGCTCATCTCAGATGCAAGGTGATATTGCATCTAATTCTTCCCTTTTTTAATTATGATGAGTATTGCTTCATGGAATGTCAAGGGGATTTGTGATTCCCTAAGACAAGATGAAGTGAAAAATGTTATTAGGAATAATAGTTTAAGTATGTGTGGTATCTTAGAGACTCAGCTTAGAAAAAAATTTGTGAACAATGTTTGTAATGAGGTGTTTGGTAGATGGAAATGGGTTACTAACTCAGTAGATAGTCCTAAGGGGTGTAGAATTGCTGTGGGTGGGATCCTAGTATTCTTAATGCTTCTTTACTATCTCAAACTAATCAGGCTATGCACTTCCTGGTTGCTAATAAGAATAGTAATGTGTCCTTTTATGTTACTTATATTTATGGAGAGAATAAGGTGAAAGATAGGTTACTGCTTTGGAGTAATCTTTTAGATCATAAAAGCATTGTGGGTGACTGTCCTTGGGTTATGTTGGGGGACTTTAACAGTACCCTGCACCATAATGAAAACTCTAATGGCCTCAATGTTAAAAAAGTTCTGGGTATGCAGGAATTTAGGGACTGTGTGAGAGCTTTGAATATGGAGGATATTAATAGCAGTGGATTGTTTTATACTTGGATTCAGAAAAGGAGAGATCCTATGGAGGGAATTCTTAAGAAACTTGATAGGGTTATGGGAAATGATGTTTTTATCTCTATGTATTCTGAAAGTTATGCTAAATTTCTACCATTCTTATCTTCTGATCACTCCCCTGCTATTTTGATTATGCCTAATGTCAAAGTTCAGAAGAGGAAAGGTAGGTCTTTTAGATTTATGAATTATCTTGCTGAGAAAAAAGGGTTCATGAAGCTGATTGAAGATTGTTGGAATATTGAGGTTAAGGGCTTTGATATGTTTGTGTTAGCAAAAAGATTAAAGGCTATGAAATGGCATTTAAGAAAGTTTAATAAGGAGAATGGAAATGTGTTTGACAAGGTAAAATTCCTAAGAGTTGAGTTAGAAAGAGTTCAAAGTTGCTTAGATAAAGATCCTCATAATGCTCAACTTAGACAAGATGAGATGATTTTTGCTTCTGCTTATAAAGAGGCTCTGATTGATGAGGAAAGGGTGCTTAAACAGAAATCTAGAATTGAATGGCTTAGAGAAGGAGATTTCAATAGCTCCTTTTTTCATAATTTTGTGAAAGGTAGGGTGAGTAAAAATAGGGTTGAGGAGATTAAAGATACTAAGGGTAATTATTTCACTGGTGATGAAGTTGCTGGATGCTTTGTTGAACATTTTAAAAGCTTCTTTGGTGCTAAGAGTGATATATTTCCTATTGATGACCCTGGCAGTCTGTTTACCAATAAATTAGACCCTCAAGTGGCTTTGGATATGATTGGTCCTGTTTCTGATGATGAGATAAAGCATGCATTATTTGATATTGATGATGACAAGGCATCTGGCCCTGATGGCTACACTTCAAAGTTTTTCATGGCTGCTTGGAAGGTTGTTGGCTTAGATACATGTTCAGCTGTAAAGGAATTCTTCTCTAGTGGCAAATTGCTTGGTGAGTTTAACTCTACCCTTGTTTCTCTCATCCCTAAAACTAAAAATCCTACTATGGTAACTGATTTTAGACCAATTTCTTGTTGTAATGTCATTTATAAAACTATCAGTAAAGTAATCACTAATAGAATCAAAAGGGTGTTGAATGATTTGGTTGATGTTAACCAAAGTGCATTCATTCCTGGGAGACAAATCTGTGATAACATTTTATTGACCCAAGAATTTATGAGAGGTTATGATTGGAATTGGGGGGTAAAAAGATGTGCCTTTAAAATTGATATTCTAAAAGCTTATGACTCTGTAAGTTGGAGCTTTTTAACAGTTATTTTAGAAGAATTTGGATTTCATCATGTTATGATTCAATGGATTATGGTGTGCTTGACTACTGCTCATTTTTCTTTGTGCATAAATGGTAAAACCCATGGGTATTTTGAAGCTGGAAGAGGCCTGAGACAAGGGGACCCAATTTCCCCTTATCTCTTTACTTTGGTAATGGAGGTTCTAAATTTGATGATAAAGAGACAAGTGATTGCTGAAAAGAGATTTCAATACCACTGGGGATGCAGAGAACTCAAGATTACTAGCTTATTCTTTGCTGATGATATTTTGATGTTATGCCATGGTGATCTTTACTCTGCTTCAGTTCTGAGAAGGGGTTTAGATGAGTTTGGTATGTCTTCTGGTCTCTATCCTAGTATGGGTAAAAGTGAAGGCTTCTTTAGTAGTAATTTATCTTGTGAAGAGATTAATAATATCAAAATGGTGATGCCCTTTAGTGAAGGTAGTTCGCCCATTAGGTACCTTGGGGTTCCTCTGGTTTCTAAAGGCTTAAAGATTAATGATTGTAAAGCCCTTATTGATATTGTGGAAAAGAGAATAGGAGACTGGAGAAACAAGGAAGATTACAGCTAATCTCCTCTGTTTTAGCCTCTATTCAAGTCTATTGGTCCAATCTATTTATCTTACCTTCTAGTGTGTGGGTTTAAATTGATAAGTTGTTCAAGAAATTTCTTTGGAATAGGGGTGATAGTATCCAGGGTAAAGCTAGTGTTGCCTGGAAAGAGGTATGTTTGCCTAAAAGTCAAAGGGGGTCTTGGAATTAAATCTGTTCAGCTTTGGAATAAAGCTTTAATGGTGAAGCATCTCTGCAATATTATTACTAGAAAGAAGTCTATATGGGTTGACTGGATTTATTTACATAGACTTAGCGGTAAAAGCATTTGGAGTATTAATCTCAAAAAAGGAGCCCCATGGAGCTGGAAAAAGTTGCTTGATCTTAGAGATATTGTTTGAAGATTCATTAGAGTCAGAATTGGGGATGGTAGGGAGTGTAATGTTTGGTTTGATATGTGGCATAATCAGGGTCCTTTAATTTAACACCCCCATTTTCGGAACGCAGCGGAATACAACATGGGGTGCTATTTATCAGTCACATAGTACAAGTATAGTAAACAACTTTAAAACAAAGTCGTTTCAAACAATTTACATTCGATAATTTATCAGAGTTGAGGTCCCAAAAGTTTAACATAAATTAAGAATACATAAATTTAAAAGTTCTAGTCATTATTGAATGAAATTTTATTAAACATAAGCCATCAAGTAGATATCCATTTCTTTGCGCCGCCCATCCAAGCTTAAGCCACTTACGGACCTGAGAAAATACATGCTAAAAAGTCAACACAAAG
>LBNU01008101.1:69680-81551 GCA_014162995.1 Artemisia annua
AAAAAAAAAAAAAAAAAAAAAAAAAAAAAAAAAAGTGTTCACGTAACTGTTAATCAAGATCGAGCAAACTAGCAAATCTCGCATTGGACACCATGCCAGTTATGAAATTACAATTGAAAACAATGATTCAACGAGTGCACCACACTCCTTGCTCCATAATTCGTACTTCAAATTCAAGTGCACAAAACCACCACGTTATACTTTATGAAATTTCGGTTCCAATCGGTTAGAACCGCAAGGAACCGAACCGAGACTGAGACATGTTACTCGGTCCGGTTCTCGGTTCCTTGGCCATCCGTTTTTCTGTTCTCTGTTCTCGCGGTTCCGGTTCGGTTACGTGCGATTTCAAAACCGCGCTCACCCCTTTAAGCTATAAATATTACTGACTTGGAAAAAAATATTATAAAAGAACGAAGGCAAAAACCCGCTGCAACGCGCGGGTGTGCTAACTCGTATATTTATATATAGCTAATTAAGCTAGTAAAGTAGTAAGTAATAAATGTTTCACTTTGTTAGTTGTTTAGGGGGTGACAACCTTTGCGGTTTGAGTTGCGGTTTGGGTGATGCCGATCGGCATGCCCAAAACCACTAATTCGGTATCAAGCGTTCGGCATGCAAATCCGTATACAATACCGAATCGGTATGGAAAATGGTTTCAAGAATTCAACCGTTGGCATTTATTGTTTTAGGTGAGGTATGGTTGCCACTAAAAAATGAATGTGAGGTATGCTGAATCATGAAATGTGTTGGCAATATTTTATTGGTTAATTTTGCATCATGGTAAATTATGGTGTGGCATGGCTGCCACCCCTTAGTCAATTTATCTTTTTAATAATACATGTGCAAGGCTAGAGAGTTGTCATGATTGCATAAATCTCGAAGGTTCGATGCATTTTTGTATAACGTATTTCACATGATCAATTGATATGAAGAAACATAACAAATATGATATCAAGCTTATCAATTTCTTAAACCTTATAGTTGTAATCAGATTATAAATAATATACAAATACACAAAGTAACAATTTTCCATAAACTGATAATGTAAAATCTCGCGTGGGCAAGATTTATTAACTAGTAATTAAAGGAAAAAAAAAGTTGATCATCATTAGATCTTGTAACAATAAAATGTCATACTGGTAATTAATGGTTGAACAAACATCTGCTGGACAAATTTAACGTAGAGTATTTATTATTTAAAGTTTCTTGTTGGCATGAAATATGAACTAATCAACATATCTGAGTAACCAATCCTAACCATGGAAACTTTGTCCAGTTGTCCCTACCAATTGGGAGATAACATACCAAGTATTCAATAATCAACACTGTGATCAAGTTTTTGTCGGAGGTTTCCTTGAAATCACGCTATCTACTTTCGGCAGAAGCTAGTGTGAGTGTGTGACTATCTACCTCATCTCTTTAATGTCCTGCTCCGACATGATTGAATATTAGTGGTGTTGTTATTCCTTATTGCTTAACAAAAATGAAAGCTCACAAGTCTAACTAGTTGAAATACTTGTCGTCAACTACACATTCGATGACATGTCTAGATGAATTATAGAACTAGGTTGACTCGTACATCATGATATATAGAACGCGATGCATGGACATCTTCGACGTACTATAATTTTTACAAGCTTAAGTACCACTACCTTTTGGGCTATAAGACTAAATTCGTCACCTACCACCGGTGGGAAATGTTAGTGCTACAACAACCATGTTGTCGAACAAATTTAATGTTAGCATTCATGTATTTCTCATAGTACCGTACTACACCCATTTAAAAAAAATGAAAAACATAACTGCAACTAGCATCATAGCATGACACAGAAAAATCTCATAATACCATGACTACAACAAAATGAGCTTTATTTGAATACATGATCTCCCCTTTAAGTAGCATGTTCATAACAATTGAACTACTGTTGTACGAACACTCTTTAAAAGGTTAATCAAGAAAATAAACTGTTTTCACATTTTAATTCTGACCCGAGTTCAGTTCGACTAAGATCATAGGGTACCCATGGTGCCATCTTGCCGGTGTTATAGGAAAAAACATAAAAATAATAACAACACATAAAAATAAAAGTATATAAACTAAACTAGTTTGGTCCAAAATATTGAACCGGATTCGGTCTTTAAGCCCTTCGATTCTAGCCACGTCTGTCGGATTCATCTTGCTTGTGTCCATATCAAGCAACTTGAAGTCATACTTCCTTTTTTAGCGTTTAAAAGGTCAACTCTTGCTTGTGTCTCACACTCCACTCATTCCATCTTTGTCTAACGGTCTAAAGCTGCTTGTTTTTCCATCAATTCCTAAAACAAATCTTGATGTGAACCGAAAGTGGCGGATGAGTTTGTAGATCGTTGAATTTTAGACTTACGTTCTTTGCCGGGTGGAAGCGGCAAGCATCATCTCCGAAAAGCTCAGGTTCTTCTTGCTTGTGTCGAATTGGGATTTCTCCATTTGTGTTTGTCTCTCAAAAAAAGCCAAGCGCTTTTGTGAGCNATGGAAACTTTGTCCAGTTGTCCCTACCAATTGGGAGATAACATACCAAGTATTCAATAATCAACACTGTGATCAAGTTTTTGTCGGAGGTTTCCTTGAAATCACGCTATCTACTTTCGGCAGAAGCTAGTGTGAGTGTGTGACTATCTACATCATCTCTTTAATGTCCTGCTCCGACCTGATTGAATATTTGTGGTGTTGTTATTCCTTATTGCTTAACAAAAATGAAAGCTCACAAGTCTGACTAGTTGAAATACTTGTCGTCAACTACACATACGATGACATGTCTAGATGAATTATAGAACTAGGTTGACTCGTACATCATGATATATAGAACGCGATGCATGGACATCTTCGACGTACTATATTTTTTACAAGCTTAAGTACCACTACCTTTTGGGCTATAAGACTAAATTCGTCACCTACCACCGGTGGGAAATGTTAGTGCTACAACAACCATGTTGTCGAACAAATTTAATGTTAGCATTCATGTGTTTCTCATAGTACCGTACTACACCCATTTAAAAAAAATGAAAAACATAAATGCAACTAGCATCATAGCATGACACAGAAAAATCTCATAATACCATGACTACAACAAAATGAGCTTTATTTGAATACATGATCTCCCCTTTAAGTAGCATGTTCATAACAATTGAACTACTGTTGTACGAACACTCTTTAAAAGGTTAATCAAGAAAATATACTGTTTTCACATTTTAATTCTGACCCGAGTTTTCAGTTCGACTAAGATCATAGGGTACCCAATTACCCATGGTGCCATCTTGCTGGTGTTATAGGAAAAAACATAAAAATAATAACAACACATAAAAATAAAAGTATATAAACTAAACTAGTTTGGTCCAAAATATTGAACCGGATTCGGTCTTTAAGCCCTTCGATTCTAGCCACGTCTGTCGGATTCATCTTGTTTGTGTCCATATCAAACAACTTGAAGTCATACTTCCTTTTTTGAGCGTTTAAAAGGTCAACTCTTGCTTGTGTCTCACACTCCATTCATTCCATCTTTGTCTCACGGTCTAAAGCTGCTTGTTTTTCCATCAATTCCTAAAACAAATCTTGATGTGAACCGAATGTGGCGGATGAGTTTGTAGATCGTTGACTTTTAGACTTACGTTCTTTGCCGGGTGGAAGCGGCAAGCATCATCTCCGAAAAGCTCAGGTTCTTCTTGCTTGTGTCGAATTGGGATTTCTCCATTTGTGTTTGTCTCTCAAAAAAAGCCAAGCGCTTTTGTAAGCAAAATCTTTCCAGCCTCACGGTTTGTCTGATAAGCGAGTTAAACTTCCCGACTTCTCGGTTCACCGAAGTCCACTTTCCCATCAACATGTTGTTATTACGCTCTTTCAAATCACTACGCTTGGCTTGCTCATTGTATAGGTCGAGAACGTTGTATCAAGACGTGCCATTTTGTTGGTTGTTCCTGAATTTCAGATCCTCGGATACTTTTATGTAAGATTCCGCCAAAATTCTCTCATCATCTTGGGTCCAAAGCGAATGATCGATTTTCTTTTCTAGGGATTTCTTGGCTTGGGTCTAGCAACGGCCCCGCCACAGTTTTGGTGACGACGGCTCCGCGTTGGATTGTTGAGGTTGTGGGGATTATTGGGTAAATTCGGGTAGTTCGGATTGTTTTTGGAAAAATTGGGGTTGGTATAGTGTTTATTGTTTGGAAATTTGGGTTTGGGATAGTTGTTGTTGAAGTTGCAATTGTTGTCATATGACGAAATTAGGGTTCGGTGTAAAGTTGGCAAATGGGTTATTAAAAGCGGCGAATTGGTTTGGTATTTGTTGAACATTGGCGAAGTTTGAGGTGATGGAATTTGTGAATGGTTGTGTGTTTGGATTAGAGGAAGATGAGAATTTTGGAATTTGAGTAGGTAATTGATAATGTACCCTCCGAACAGGTCGAAGGACCCCCCTTCGGTCCTGCTCGTAATCTACATAATCGAAGGCTCTGGCTAGTCTCCTAAAACTTTCATTGCCGTAAAACTAGTCACCAGTGACCTAGTTACCAAATGGGAATTCGCCAGTCGAAGGATTAAGCCCTTCAGGGTATCCTTCGATAAGTTGTAAGGACGGAACAATGCCAAGTCCAAACATTGGGAAGACTAAGTCTTACCCATGTCTCATCTCCCTCCTTAGCTCCCCCGCTAAACCAGGAGGAGTGGGGCACTAAACCCTAGCGGTTGCCATAACTCATGGGACACCCCCATGATCTCCTAAAAATGTGTAAGCACTCTCCAAGCTATTTTCCTCCCCTATAAATAGTCTTGGACGAGTCACAAGTCTGGTATGCAATCTCCACTACTCTACTTTACTACCTTTTGATTAAACTTTTCATACCAAATACTTATTCACACGCCGGAGGTGGTTCGCAGGGCCCAACCCCTGCGCAATCACTTAACGTAGTGTCTTCGTATTTCTTATTTTCAGGTTAGACACAAGCTTGGCTCAACCACAACATCCCATGTATCCTTTGATCACCATCGAAGGCCTGGTCGTGCAATTTATTGTACAATCAGTGGCGACATCCGTGGGACCCGCTACAATTGGTCTCGTTATGTCCCAAGCAAATAACTAGTCAAACACACTCACTACTTTTCTGGCATGAATCAAGAAAGAGAAGTTACACCCCTACCGGGTTTCTCGACTTTGACCTCAATACCAGTCGCCGACCCTAACAGTCTTCCGCCAATTACGGTATCCACATTTACAACACGATCTCACCCAGAAACAACACCCAATCACCATGCTTCGACATCAGCCAACCTAGAACCGGTCATTAGCCCTGCCTTCGTTGAAGCTAATTACGAAGCGTTAGAATCTTTGCTAAGGGCTCGAAGGAGACAAGTTCGTAACACAGAGATGCAAA
This sequence comes from Artemisia annua, assembly GCA_014162995.1. Taxonomy (NCBI): domain Eukaryota; kingdom Viridiplantae; phylum Streptophyta; class Magnoliopsida; order Asterales; family Asteraceae; genus Artemisia; species Artemisia annua. Next base: position 75,084 of record LBNU01008101.1, read on the forward strand.
GGGAGTTAGAATACTCCAATGATGAATATGATGAGGAGATAGAAATGGAGCCGAGGCCTTCGGCGCCAGGGGCTACTCATTCTGTCCTACGCATTGGGTCCCCTGTTGGTCGAAGGGCAGGAGGAAGATCTGTTGGCTTTGAGGGAGTTCCTGAGAGGGCTCCTACAAGAAGATAGGGAATGGTAGCTGAAGGCTCCAATGGTAGGAGCCAACGAAGGGAAAACCCGGAGGTAAGCCTGCCTCCGCTGCTAGCTGCACACTTGGGGAGAACTGAAGCAGGGGTTCCACTGCAGCCTTCTCACGCGTCTGGCGTAGGAGGCAATCTGCCTTCGTTCGGTACAGGAGGGAAACTTCCTCCCAATGGTATGTACCCCCAATTCCAAACTCAGAGTTACCCTCAAACCTTTTATCCTCCCATGAATGGACAACCTAGTAACCACCATTTCCTACAAACTGCCATACCCTACGGGCAGCCCATGGTACACCCTTCGTATACCATGTGCAACAACTACCCTTTCAACATGAGTACACCTTATCCTGCTTATCCTAACCAAACCCCCTCGAGGGTGCCCCCTCTTCATAATAAATACAACACTGTCCCCACGAACATGCCACCTTACAATTGTCTATATCCAGAGCATGCGAGCCCTGCGACACCTTTTGTATGGTGGATTGAAGACTATCCTTTACCCGACGGTTTGAAGATGCCTTCGCATATAGGCACCTATAATGGAAAAGGGGATCCGGATAACAGTAGCTGAAGGCTCCAATGGTAGGAGCCAACGAAGGGAAAACCCAGAGGTAAGCCTGCCTCCGCTGCTTGCTGCACACTTGGGGAGAACTGAAGCAGGGGTTCCACTGCAGCCTTCTCACGCGTCTGGCGTAGGAGGCAATCTGCCTTCGTTCGATACATGAGGTAAACTTCCTCCCAATGGTATGTACCCCCAATTCCAAACTCAGAGTTACCCTCAAACCTTTTATCCTCCCATGAATGGACAACCTAGTAACCACCATTTCCTACAAACTACCATACCCTACGGGCAGCCCGTGGTACACCCTTCGTATACCATGTGCAACAACTACCCTTTCAACATGAGTACACCTTATCCTGCTTATCCTAACCAAACCCCCTCGAGGGTGCCCCTCTTCATAATAAATACAACATTGTCCCCATGAACATGCCACCTTACAATTGTCTATATCCAGAGCATGCGAGCCCTGCGACACCTTTTGTATGGTGGATTGAAGACTATCCTTTACCCTACGGTTTGAAGATGCCTTCGCATATAGGCACCTATGATGGAAAAGGGGATCCGGATAAGTTTGTACACTTGTTCGAAGGAGCTATAAGGATGCAAAAGTGGGTCATGCCCGTAGCCTGTCACATGTTCACATACAGCCTTTGAGATTCCGCTCGCATCTGGTGGAATGGACATAAACCAGGCAGCATTGTTAACCTTGATGATTTGAAGGCTAAGTTCCTTTCGCACTTTAGTCAACAGAAAAAGTTTACAAGGACTCACCTCACAATGCATACAGACGAGACTCTGCAAATCCTGGGCTTACACAAAGAGAAACGTATCTCCGGCTTCGTGAATGGCCTACGAAACCGTCACCTGGTGGAGTTCCTATCCACATACCTTCCTACAACTTATAAGGGTCTGATGGAAAGGACGTACACTTGGATACAGGCTAAGTAAGTGTCTACCAATGGGGCTCCGGTGGAAGGTAACAAAATCGCAAAGCACTCCTCATGGGAAGGGTCGAAAAACAAGAACAAGAGCCATAACAGGTTTACTCCTTACAACAAAGGCCCGAATCATGGTTTGCTGGAAAGTCTGACGAAGTCCCCAAGGGAAATACTAGCTACAGAAAAGGCTGCGAAAGCCTTCGAAGCACCCCCTCGCATGACAGGAAAGGACAAGAATAGGGATACGACTAAGTATTGCTACTTTCACGAGGACTTTGGCCACGAAACAAACAGTTGCATAGAGTTGAAGAAATAGATAGAAGAAGCAGTAAAGTCCGGACAGTTGACTCATCTTGTAAAGGGAATAAAGAAGGGCAAGGAGAAGGTCACCGATACAGAATTGGGAAAAGACACCACTCCTCAAGAAGCTCCCATTCTAATGGTTCACAGGGACTCCTCGAACTTGGAAAGGAGGGTCTCCGAAAGAGAAACGCCCGGGGTAGGAGAGATAACATTTCCATCCGAGGTACGAAGGCCTCCCTCCAAGAATCCGGTGGTCATTAAAGTCGTAATCTCAAAACTGGAGGTTAACAAAGTCTATATGGACTGTGGAAGTTCGTGCGAAATAATCTATGAGCATTGTTTCATGAAGCTCAAACCTTCGATTAGATCCAAACAAGTAGAGCCAACGATGCCTCTAGTAGGATTTTCGGGGGAACGTTTGTGGCCTCTATGAGAAATACTTTTGGAGGTGACACTTGGCGAAGGAAGATTTGTGAGGACTGAGATCCTCAACTTTGTCATCGTAAGGTCCCGATCCCCCTACAATATGCTAATTGGAAGAACAGCTATGCAAAAGATGGGTATCGTGGTTTCCATCGTGCATGCTATAGTTAAGTTCCAAACAGCACATAGCGTTGGTACTATCTTCTCTAGCTACGGTGAATGAGAAATGCAGGAGGCCAGACGAAGGGATGAACAAAGTAACCAAAGACCTACGAAGAACATAACGGAGCACATGGAATCGGAGGAGCAGATTGTGGTAAAGGGTGACAATTGGGAAACAACTTCCCACCACTTTCAAGAGAAGGTTGGAAAATGTTAGGATCTAAGTTTATCAATATTTGTCAAGTCTCGGTTATTTCAGAACATATAAAAGGTTGCTAGTTTACTTAAGTTATTCATGTAAACGTGTAGAGTCCAAATACACGTCCAATGGGCTTTAAGCCCACGTTTAGAACATGATAGGGAGGATAAGAGTGTTGCCCTACTCCTCACCTATAAATAGAACTCTATGTAAACATTATCTCTTGTTGGTTATTTCATTATCTTAAGAAAACTCTTGCACTTTTACCTTTCATATTGATCTAATCAACCAAACTCTATTTCTCATCTTATTTCTATACTTGTGTTTATAATATGGTGACCTAACAAGTGGTATCAATCGCTAGAAGAAGGTGTAAAATTTTGTTTTTGTTTCTAACAAACCAAAATTCGTGTTTTTACTCGTTATTTTTTTGTTAAATCTTGCTACTTTCTTGTTTGTTTCGTGTTTCTATCACATCTTTGTCTTCAAACTTGTGTTACAAACTCAAACAACCAACAAAGTTTTTTCAAAAAATTTTAAGATTCGTCATTTGTACTATTTTTCGAAAAATTCCAAATTTTTGAAAAGTGGTTCAAGTTTGCAACTTTCTTTAAGATTTCATCATTTTAAGGTTAGTTGTACAAGAATCTTGGATTAAAAACGTGTTTTTGGCTTGCTTTTTACAAAAACAAAAATCTGCCCAAAGTGTACTAGTTTTCGAGAAACTTAAACCCTAATCTTTCGAGATCTTTGTATTTTACTCCAAAGGTGTTTCCGTTGCTTACTCAGTGCTTTTCTCTCTTGTATAAGAAAGGAAACACTTCAACTCGTTGGATATTATCGAGCTTGTATAATCTCGATAATTTTAGAACATTTTTTCAAAAATCTGAAAACTTTTGAGATCTTTTCAACTTTTTTGAAATCTTTTTCTGCTATCGAGAACTTTGGAATTTTTCGAAATCTTTTCTAATTTTTCGAGAACTTTGCTTATTTCCACAACCTTGGAGATTTCGAAATTTTCTTCAAATTTTCTCGATAACTTGCAACTTTCGAGAACTTTGGAATTTTTTCGAGATCTTTGGTAAACTTTCGAGATCTTTGGACATTGACAGACTTTCGAGATATTCAACCTACAAAGTTTCGAGAACACACTTGGGAAAGTTTTCGAGAACTGGCATAACACTTATACCTTCTACAAGATCCATTTTCACACAAGTATTTCATCATGTCTCAACTACCGTACTCAAACTCTCCTTATACTCCACGTCACAGTACCGACCCTCGTCATGTATTACACTTTGGTAATGAAACATATCCCCCTATGTTGTTACCTGGTAACTACACTTATTGGAAACGACGATTCTTAAAATGGGTTAACGGTCGTCCACAAGCTGATCTCATACTGAAATCCATTCTTCAAGGACCATATCAAATGAAATTCATTGCTGACTCAACTGGGTTCATTGAACTACAAACTAAAGACACTTTGACTGGTTCTGACCTAGCTCAATACGATGCTGATCAACAAGCTGTTTGGTACATCATACTAGGCCTTCCAAACTCCATCTACTCTAAAATGGACTTTGACGCCAGTGCTCATGAAATGTGGAAACGTCTTGAATTCATGCATATGTCATACCATGAACTCCGAATGAATCAGCTACTACAGTCATGTCTCCAAAGAAAGTTCCTGAAAAGCATTCTCCCTGCTCCACCTATCACACTTCATAACTATTTGGAATCGCCCCTAACAAATCTAGTAAAGCTTGAAGATGATACTACGAATGTGGAAAAGACATCTGGAAAATCTCATGGAAGTGCATATTATCTGCAAGCATATCTCTCGGCACTTCACAATGAAGCACGCAACTCTACTCCTGAGATTGATCACACAGTGTCTAACAACGCCTCTTATGCTTCTATCAAGGATGACTCAGATGGAACTGATTCTATGCTACTGATGGCAGACACACAGGAACATCAAGTAAGTGATTCTAGTCCAATCTATGACACTGATGATCAGTATCAGGTAGATGATTCTAATCCATGCCTGATACATGACATTAGTTCTCCTTCTGCTTCTGTCTCAGACGAGGAACAAGTTGTTCAATCTGATTCTATGTTACCTACTCACGTAATTGATCAAATGTCCACAGTGGTTTTATTTGATGATGATCCAATAAACCCAGATGTTACATTTGATGAAACAATTACGCCCAATGCACATGATCACAATGATCAAATTGAACAACATGAACCTTTGACTGATTCAGACGCTGAATGGAGAATGTTATTTATGACTAGCCAAAATCAAAATATCCAGTGTCAAGCACTGAATGCAAAGTTGAGAGACAAAAATGTGGAATTAACAAGGGCACTTGAGCATTGTAAATCACAACTCAATCATTTCAAAACTAAACCAGATCATGAAACATGCTTAGATACTATATTTCAACATAACAACGATTTACAAAAGAATCTAAGCATGTTAACTGATTCTACTTTATTTCAATATTATAAATCATTCACAAATGAAAATCAATCAATGGAACATGCTGTTGTTAAAAATTCTGAAATTACTGTTGCTAACTTTCTTTCCCCGGTTGCGAAAGAAAGAAGGGAAATGTTACAAACACAATTTTCTCCAAGTCTTCAACGCTTGCATTCATATGCTCAGAAAGGAACAGGAACTTAACAGGGAAGTCAAAACCATAATGAATGTGTTTCAAGAAACTGAACAAGTGATTTTAAAGCAAATTTTTCAACTCAACAAAAAGCTTGAATGGTGTCAAAACCAAAGTCTTGATTTCGAACTAAAAATGCAAAGTCTTAATACTTCCACATCCTTTCAAAAAGAAAATGAGGAATTAAAAAGTCAAATTTCAAAATATGAAAAGGAAATTGCAGAATTGCAAGAAGTTACAGACTATTGGCAAAAGAGTCGAGATAACTATCTCTATTCCAATAGAAAGCTTGAAAGTGAAATTCAAGATAAAAAGCACATTATCATTGAGTTGAAAGAGAAAATACGTGAACTTGAAAAAGGAAAATCTGTCAACACTAAAGTAGTTGCACCAGGAATGTACTCATTAGACATAACCAATGTAGAACAACACACTCATAAGTCTAATATGGATCCTCCCACTTCTACAGGAATAGTTGCCACTCCTAGCATTAGCAGATCCAAGCGTAAACGTATGAAAAGGAAGAATAGGATTTTGCAACGTAGAAGAGAGACACTAGAAGCCTCTGAAGTAGAAGAACACCCTAGGACTTTGAATAATACTCATCTTGCACTAGATTTAGATTCTGATTTGGAAAATTGTAATCCTAATCGTTGTGTAACGAATGATGAACCTCTAAATGCTTTGAATGTTAATGCTTCATGTGTGTTTTGTTGTAAGAGTATGTTATCTGGTGATCATTCTAAATGTGTTGCGAATTCTCTTTTATCTCGTTTTAAGAAACGTACATCAGGCAGGAAATCTAGGCCCACTAATGCTTCAAAATCTGTGCTAGGACTTATGCCTTGTGTAGTTTCTAAGAATGATGTAGTCCACCCACTAGTTGCGAACAATAACCCTAGGAACATGCCATCACTTAGCGAATTCACTAAGAAAAAGGCTAAATCTAGTTGGAATTGGCAACGTTGGTTACAAAGAACACATAACTTTAAATGAATTCTTAAAAT